>JAHIAM010003126.1:0-22559 GCA_021605205.1 Aegilops longissima
GCATCCACGCTCAGCCGGCCTTGGGTGAAATTGCAGAATTCCTCACGTTTGCGGTCCATAAGTCCTTCGGAATATGGTGCTCATGGCGGCACTGAATTCATCCCAAGTTGTAACTTGTCCAGCCGGACGCATAGCCTCATAGTTTTCCCACCAGAGACTGGCAGGGCCTTCCAGATGATAGGCGGCAAAGGTAACTTTGTCAGCCTCAGACACATTGGCGGAACGCAGCTTGTGATGAATACTGCGGAGCCAATCATCGGCGTCGAGTGGCTCGACGGAGCATTTGAATTTTGGAGGATATAACTTGACGAAGTCATTGAGTGAAACTCCATCGTTTCTTGGCTGGCGTGCTGTGTTTTGTTCAATCCGCTCCAATAAGCGGTTGGTTTCGCGCTTATTGCGTTCTGCTTCCAGCATCACCTCAGCCAAAGATGGCGGTTGCGGCAGATTCACATTTCTGGCTGCACTGGCCTCTCCCTGCTCTGGGACAGCAGGAGAATTCCGAGTGTTGACCATCCTGGGAGACAAAACAAAGGTTTAAACCAGGATGGCAGAATTAACAAGGAAGTGCGGAAGGTAAGGGACAGTATGGAATGCAAGGATGTTCATCCGTATGACATGGTAATATAAACTGCCATATATATATATACCATCGGTCATACACACCATTCATAGTTTAGTACAAGCCTGACGGAGTACAACTATAAGGAAAAGCGTTACATCTCATCGGAAGCATTCCAACTCCTATACATTATTTTTCTACACTTCCGGAACGATACACACTAAGTCGTATTCCACGGGTCACGCAGGACGGTGGAAACACAACCATTACCATACTAGGAATACTACTACTATCTCAGGCAGCTCCATAGTAGTTCTCGTAGAAGTCACCACCCAGACCTGGAAGTGGAACATGATCGTCCGGAAACAGACAATCCTGTGGGGCCTGTGGACCATAAGGACTCGGATGTGGCCGTGGACCAACAAACGGTGGCAGAAGAGGCCCACGAGGTGGAGTGATGCCTCCAACCTCACGCCACTCCATGAAGTCCGCAAACTTCGCCATACAGGGTACAAATCTCTCATTTCCATACATCCGGCTTGCACGGCAGGTGCAAACCTAGTCGAGTAGCCCATTGGTGCGAGCGGGCATTATCTGACTCCATACGCAAGGCCCGGTTCTCACGGTCCTTGTCCTCCAACAACTCAGTAGTGGTACGGAGGAGTGAGTCCTCATGGGTTGCATCACTGTACAAACCCTGGAGGTAGCCATGCGCCCCAGGAAGAGATGCTGGCATATAGCGGAAGTCAGTGTTGCTCAGTAAAGCAGTCCTGGCTCGAATAATAGTCATCATGGAATAGGCTGCATCTTGTACAGACATTCCAATAGTGATTCCGAGCCCATAGGAACAGTGAAGTGGCTCAGTAGCTCCGGGATAGGATGGATAAATCCTAACCGTGCATAGGTATTGGCTTTGATTGAAATCCCTGAACTGCTCCTCGACGGTATATTCAGGATACCATCGATAACCAGCCTCAATCATCACCCTAACCAACATGGCCGTGTGACCGCACACATCAATGCAGCGGGTCAGGCGAACCACTTAGTTACGGGAGCGGTGGCCATCTGAAAGCACAGCCATAATGCAAAGGCATTAGAATTTCTAGGGAAAATCGGGCAGCATAACATCTGTAAATGCTCAAATCAAATTTGAGACATTCAAAATCAGATTTGCAAAACCACTCAACAACATCATATCAAGGTTCTGGTTCAAATGGTAGCATACTAAAATTTAGTAACACTGAACTGAGGATGTAACCAACAATCCTATAAGGTACTACGGATTAGTAACTCGTGAACCTGACAGAGAAAAGAGAGCCTAGTCCTAAACCCACGTTGAATGAGAAGAGGATGACTCAGATCAGAGGGCATAAGGTAAAGGAGTAAAAAGAGCCTTACGTTCCCTCCCACAATCAATTCCCCTACATATAACTAAAGCATTTCTAGACTCAACTTCGACCAGTTTGGCTTAGCGGACCTACAGGCAGCCCTGCTCTGATGCCAACGCTGTCAGGACCCCGATCCCAAGTCACATCGACCTAGCTGGTAACACCTCATATCACTTTGCGGCCTCACGCACGGTATTCCCACGGGTGTCGCCTTACCTTGGCCCGGGACCGTTTGCGTCTTTTGGCTCACGTATATGATAGTGTCGCTAGCATCCACATGACAAAGAACCCGGGCCGACATGGCTAGTCGTGAACCCAAAGCGGCACTAACCTATGGGGACAGGCATACATGAAACACTTGAGCATGTCGGTCATCAGCGTATGAACTTGGGCTGTAGCATGGGCTAACAGGACTCGGTATTCCGGGCTGTAGCAGAGCTAGGCAGGACTCCAAGTATCACTGCGTGACATTTCCCGAAGGGACAGACATAGGAACGAAATGAATCACATGCGGCCAGTCAAGTGTCCAAGCAGTAGTGCTGGGCTAGCGGGACTCGGTGAACCGGGCTGTAGCGGACTACTATCGCTCGGAAGCACGAGACTACATTTCCCCATATGAGAGGCTGCCAGGATAAACAACTAGATTGTCGGATCCCACTCATACCAAGCATTTCAATCATACACACATTATGCCCGATATGAGTAAATACAACAAGGCATCACAACAAAACTCTACACATCAACACTCACAGTTTTGGCGATTCTGTCCCGTTTCATGGACTATTACTCACTGTTATGGGGTCCCGGAGTGATTTCTGCGATTAACGAACCCTAGGGTGCGTTTACGTGTCGGTCATCAACGCTCGGAGTTTTGGCCGATTCTTGCCCGTTTCATGGACTATTACTCATCGTTTTGGGGTTCCGGAGTGATTTCCATAGTTGTCGAACCCCAAGATGCGCTTATCTATCGGTCATCAACACTCACAGTTTGGCGATTCTGGCCTGTTCGTAGAATATTACTCATTGTTCGGGGTCCCGGGTGATTTCCATAGTTGTTGAACACCAAGGTGCGGTATGTGTCGGTCATCAACACTCACATTTTGGCGATTCTTGCCCGTTTCGTGGATTATTACACATTGTTTTGGGGTCCGGGGTGATTTCCACGATCAGCGAACCCTAGGGTGCGTTACGTGTCGATTATCAACACTCGTAGTTTTGGCGATTCTGGCCCGTTTAGTGGACTATTACTCACCGCTTTGGGGTCCAAGTGATTTCCATAGTTGTTGAACCCCAAGGTGCGCTTATGTGTCGATCATCAACACTCACAGTTTTGGCCAATTCTGGCCGGTTTCATGGACTATTACTCACCGTTTTGGGGTCCGGAGTGATTTCCATAGTTGTTGATCCCCAAGGTGCGCTTATGTGTGGATCATCAACACTCACAGTTTTGGCCGATTCTGGCCCGTTTCATGGACAAACTCACCGTTTTGGGGTCGGGTGATTTCCATAGTTTTTGATCCCCAAGGTTCGCTTATGTGGATCATCAACACTCACAGTTTTAGCCGATTCTGGCCCGTTTCATGGACTATTACTCACTGTTATGGGGTCGGGTGATTTCCATAGTTGTTGAACCCCAAGGTGAGCTTATGTGTGGTCATCAACACTCACAGTTTTGGCCGATTCTGTCCTGTTTCGTGGACTATTACTCACTATTTTGGGGCCCCGGAGTGATTTCCATAGTTGTCAAACCCCAAGATGCGCTTATGTGTCGGTCATCAATACTCACAGTTTTGGCCGATTCTGGCCTGTTTCGTAGACTATTACTCACTTTTCTGGTGTCCCGGAGTGATTTCCATAGTTGTTGAACACCAAGGTGCGGTTATGTGTCGGTCATCAACACTCACATTTTTGGCCGATTCTGGCCCGTTTCGTGGACTATTACTCACTGTTTTGGGGTCCCGAAGTGATTTCCACGATCAACGAACCCTAGGGTACGTTTACGTGTCGATTATCAACGCTCGTAGTTTTGGCCGATTCTGGCCCGTTTCATGGACTATTACTCACCGTTTTGAGGTCCCGAAGTGATTTCCATAGTTGTTGAACCCCAAGGTGCGCTTATGTGTCGATCATCAACACTCACAGTTTTAACCAATTCTGGCCGGTTTCATGGACTATTACTCACCGTTTTGGGGTCCCAGAGTGATTTCCATAGTTGTTGATCCCCAAGGTGCGCTTATGTGTGGATCATCAACACTCACAGTTTTGGCCGATTCTGGCCCGTTTCATGGACTATTACTCACTGTTATGGGGTCCAGGAGTGATTTACATAGTTGTTGAACCCCAAGGTGAGCTTATGTGTCGGTCATCAACACTCACAGTTTTGGCCGATTCTGTCCCGTTTCGTGGACTATTACTCACTATTTAGGGGCCCCGGAGTGATTTCCACGATTAACGAACCCTGGGTGCGTTTACGTGTCGGTCATCAACGCTCGGAGTTTTGGCTGATTCTTGCCCGTTTCATGGACTATTACTCATCGTTTTGGGGTTCCGGAGTGATTTCGATAGTTGTCGAACCCCAAGATGCGCTTATGTGTCGGTCATCAACACTCACAGTTTTGGCCGATTCTGGCCTGTTTCGTAGAATATTACTCACTGTTCAGGCTCCGGGTGATTTCCATAGTTGTTGAACACCAAGGTGCGGTTATGTGTCGGTCATCAACACTCACATTTTGGCTGATTCTTGCCCGTTTAGTGGATTATTACTCATTGTTTTGGGGTCTGTAGTGATTTCCACGATCAACGAACCCTAGAACGCGTTTACGTGTCGATTATCAACACTCGTAGTTTTGGCGATTCTGGCCCGTTTAGTGGACTATTACTCACCGCTTTGGGGTCCCAAGTGATTTCCATAGTTGTTGAACCCCAAGGTGCGCTTATGTGTCGATCATCAACACTCACAGTTTTGGCCAATTCTGGCCGGTTTCATGGACTATTACTCACCGTTTTGGGGTCCCGGAGTGATTTCCATAGTTGTTGATCCCCAAGGTGCGCTTATGTGTGGATCATCAACACTCACAGTTTTGGCCGATTCTGGCCCGTTTCATGGACAAACTCACCGTTTTGGGGTCCCGGAGTGATTTCCATAGTTGTTGATCCCCAAGGTTCGCTTATGTGTGGATCATCAACACTCACAGTTTTAGCCGATTCTGGCCCGTTTCATGGACTATTACTCACTGTTATGGGGTCCCGGAGTGATTTCCATAGTTGTTGAACCCCAAGGTGAGCTTATGTGTCGGTCATCAACACTCACAGTTTTGGCCGATTCTGTCCTGTTTCGTGGACTATTACTCACTATTTAGGGGCCCCGGAGTGATTTCCATAGTTGTCGAACCCCAAGATGCGCTTATGTGTCGGTCATCAACACTCACAGTTTTGGCCGATTCTGGCCTGTTTCGTAGACTATTACTCACTTTTCTGGGGTCCCGGAGTGATTTCCATAGTTGTTGAACACCAAGGTGCGGTTATGTGTCGGTCATCAACACTCACATTTTTGGCCGATTCTGGCCCGTTTCGTGGACTATTACTCACTGTTTTGGGGTCCCGAAGTGATTTCCACGATCAACGAACCCTAGGGTACGTTTACGTGTCGATTATCAACGCTCGTAGTTTTGGCCGATTCTGGCCCGTTTCTTGGACTATTACTCACCGTTTTGGGGTCCCAAGTGATTTCCATAGTTGTTGAACCCCAAGGTGCGCTTATGTGTCGACCATCAACACTCACAGTTTTAACCAATTCTGGCCGGTTTCATGGACTATTACTCACCGTTTTGGGGTCCCAGAGTGATTTCCATAGTTGTTGATCCCCAAGGTGCGCTTATGTGTGGATCATCAACACTCACAGTTTTGGCGATTCTGGCCCGTTTCATGGACTATTACTCACTGTTATGGGGTCCGGGGTGATTTATATAGTTGTTGAACCCCAAGGTGACCTTATGTGTCGGTCATCAACACTCATAGTTTTGGCGATTCTGTCCCGTTTCGTGGACTATTACTCACTATTTAGGGGCCCGGGTGATTTCACGATTAACGAACCCTGGGTGCGTTTATGTTGGGGAACGAGCAGAAATTCAAAATTTTCCCACGTGTCACCAAGATCTATCTATGGAGAAACTAGCAGCGAGGGAAGGAGAGTGCATCTACATACCCTTGTAGATCGTTAAGCGGAGCGTTCAAGTGAACGGGGTTGAAGGAGTCGATCGTGCGTGATTCAAATCACCGGAGATCCTAGTGCGAACGGACGGCACCTCCGCGTTCAACACACGTACAGCCCGGTGGCGTCTCCCATGCCTTGATCCAGCAAGGAGAGAGGAGAGGTTGAGGAAGACTCCATCCAGCAGCAGCACAACGGCATGGTGGTGATGGAGGCGTGGCAATCCCAGCAGGGCCGTCGCCAAGCACCGGGGAGAGGAGGAGGAGGAGAGGCGGGGCTGCGCTGGAGAGGAGGCTCTCGTGTGTTATGGGCAGCCCCAGGGCCTCATATATATAGGGGAAGGAGGGCTGCGCCCCTCTAGGGTTTCCACCCCTAGGGGGCGGCCAGCCCTAGATGGGATCAAGGAGGCGGCCAAGAGGGAGGAGAGGAGGCGCCCACTAGATGGGCCTTAGGGCCCATCCGGACTAGGGTTGCCCCTCCCACCCATCCTTGCGCCTTGGGCCCCTTGTGGGGGTGCACCAGCCCTCCTAGGGGCTGGTCTCCTCCACACTTGGCCCACGAGCCTTCTCAGGGCAGGTGGCCCCACTTGGTGGACCCGGGACCATCCGGTGGTCCCGTACATTGAAATCGCCTCAAACTTTTCGGTTACCAAAACAGGACTTCCCATATATAAATCTTTACCTCCGGACCATTCGGAACTCCTCGTGACGTCCAGGATCTCATCCGGGACTCGAACAACATTCGTAACCACATACAAACTTCCTTTATAACCCTAAGCGTCATCGAACCTTAAGTGTGTAGACCCAACGGGTTCGGAGACATGCGAGACATGACCGAGGCGTTCTCCGGTCAATAACCAACAGCGGGATCTGGATACCCATGTTGGCTCCACATGTTCCACGATGATCTCATCGGATGAACCACGATGTCAAGGACTCAATCGATCCGTATACAATTCCCTTTGTCTAGCGGTATTGTACTTGCCGAGATTGATCGTCGGTATCCCGATACCTTGTTCAATCTCGTTACGGCAAGTCTCTTTACTCGTTCCGTAACACATCATCCGTGATCAACCCCTTGGTCACATTGTGCACATTATGATGATGTCCTACCGAGTGGGCAGAGATACCTCTCCGTCTACGGAGTGACAAATCCCAGTCTCGATCCATGTCAACCCAATGGTCACTTTCGGAGATACTGTAGTGCACCTTTATAGTCACCCGATTCACGTTGTGACGTTTGATACACCCAAAGCACTCCTACGGTATCCGGGAATTGCACGATCTCATGGTCTAAGGAAAAGATACTTGACATTAGAAAAGCTTTAGCATACTGAACTACGATCTTTGTGCTAGGCTTAGGATTGGGTCTTGTCCATCACATCATTCTCCTAATGATGTGATCCGTTATCAATGACATCCAATGTCCATGGTCAGGAAACCGTAACCATCTTTTGATCAACGAGCTAGTTAACTAGAGGCTTACTAGGGACATGGTGTTGTCTATGTATCCACACATGTATTGCTGTTTCCGGTCAATACAATTATAGCATGAATAATAAGCGATTATCATGAACAAGGAAATATAATAATAACTAATTTATTATTGCCTCTAGGGCATATTTCCAACAGTTTACGTGTCGGTCATCAACGCTCGGAGTTTTGGCTGATTCTTGCCCGTTTCATGGACTATTACTCATCGCTTTGGGGTTCGAGTGATTTCGATAGTTGTCGAACCCCAAGATGCGCTTATGTATCCGTCATCAACACTCACAGTTTTGGCGATTCTGGCCTGTTTGAGAATATTACTCACTGTTCGGGCTCCCGGAGTGATTTCCATAGTTGTTGAACACCAAGGTGCGGTTATGTGTCGGTCATCAACACTCACATTTTTGGCTGATTCTTGCCCGTTTCGTGGATTATTACTCATTGTTTTGGGGTCCCGGAGTGATTTCCACGATCAACGAACCCTAGGGTACGTTTACGTGTCGATTATCAACACTCGTAGTTTTGGCCGATTCTGGCCCGTTTCATGGACTATTACTCACCGTTTTGAGGTCCCGAAGTGATTTCCATAGTTGTTGAACCCCAAGGTGCGCTTATGTGTCGATCATCAACACTCACAGTTTTAACCAATTCTGGCCGGTTTCATGGACTATTACTCACCGTTTTGGGGTCCCAGAGTGATTTCCATAGTTGTTGATCCCCAAGGTGCGCTTATGTGTGGATCATCAACACTCACAGTTTTGGCCGATTCTGGCCCGTTTCATGGACTATTACTCACTGTTATGGGGTCCAGGAGTGATTTATATAGTTGTTGAACCCCAAGGTGACCTTATGTGTCGGTCATCAACACTCATAGTTTTGGCGATTCTGTCCCGTTTTCGTGGACTATTACTCACTATTTAGGGGCCCGGGTGATTTCCACGATTAACGAACCCTGAGGTGCGTTTATGTTGGAATACGAGCAGAAATTCAAAATTTTCCTCGTGTCACCAAGATCTATCTATGGAGAAACTAGCAACGAGGGAAGGAGAGTGCATCTACATACCCTTGTAGATCGTTAAGCGGAAGCGTTCAAGTGAACAGGGTTGAAGGAGTCGTACTTTCGCGTGATTCAAATCACCGGAGATCCTAGTGCGAATGGGCGGCACCTCCGCGTTCAACACACGTACAGCCGGTGGCGTCTCCCATGCCTTGATCCAGCAAGGAGAGAGGAGAGGTTGAGAAGACTCCATCCAGCAGCAGCACAACGGCATGGTGGTGATGGAGGAGCGTGGCAATCCAGAGGCTTCGCCAAGCACCGGGGAGAGGAGGAGGAGGAGAGGCAGGGCTGCTGCCTGGAGAGGGAGGCTCTCGTGTGTTATGGGCAGCCCTGGGCCTCATATATAGGGAAGGGAGGGCTGCGCCCCTCTAGGGTTTCCACCCCTAGGGGGCAGCCAGCCCTAGATGGGATCAAGGAGGCGGCCAAGAGGGAGGAGAGGGGCGCCCACTAGATGGGCCTTAGGGCCCATCTGGACTAGGGTTTGCCCCCTCCCACCCATCCTTGCGCCTTGGGCCCCTTGTGGGGGGCGCACCAGCCCTCCTAGGGGCTGGTCCCCTCCCACACTTGGCCCACGCAGCCTTCTGGGGCAGGTGGCCCCACTTGGTGGACCCCCGGGACCATCCCGGTGGTCCCGGTACATTACCGAAATCGCCCGAAACTTTTCCGGTTACCAAAACAGGACTTCCCATATATAAATCTTTACCTCCGGACCATTCCGGAACTCCTCGTGACGTCCAGGATCTCATCCGGGACTCCGAACAACATTCGGTAACCACATACAAACTTCCTTTATAACCCTAGCGTCATCGAACCTTAAGTGTGTAGACCCTCACGGGTTCGGGAGACATCACGAGACATGACCGAGGCGTTCTCCGGTCAATAACCAACAGCGGGATCTGGATACCCATGTTGGCTCCACATGTTCCACGATGATCTCATCGGATGAACCACGATGTCAAGGACTCAATCGATCCCGTATACAATTCCCTTTGTCTAGCGGTATTGTACTTGCCCGAGATTCGATCGTCGGTATCCCGATACCTTGTTCAATCTCGTTACCGGCAAGTCTCTTTACTCGTTCCGTAACACATCATCCGTGATCAACCCCTTGGTCACATTGTGCACATTATGATGATGTCCTACCGAGTGGGCCCAGAGATACCTCTCCGTCTACCGGAGTGACAAATCCCAGTCTCGATCCGTGTCAACCCAATGGTCACTTTCGGAGATACCTGTAGTGCACCTTTATAGTCACCCGATTCACGTTGTGACGTTTGATACACCCAAAGCACTCCTACGGTATCCGGGAATTGCACGATCTCATGGTCTAAGGAAAAGATACTTGACATTAGAAAAGCTTTAGCATACTGAACTACGATCTTTGTGCTAGGCTTAGGATTGGGTCTTGTCCATCACATCATTCTCCTAATGATGTGATCCGTTATCAATGACATCCAATGTCCATGGTCAGGAAACCGTAAGCATCTTTTGATCAACGAGCTAGTTAACTAGAGGCTTACTAGGGACATGGTGTTGTCTATGTATCCACACATGTATTGCTGTTTCCGGTCAATACAATTATAGCATGAATAATAAACGATTATCATGAACAAGGAAATATAATAATAACTAATTTATTATCGCCTCTAGGGCATATTTCCAACAGTTTACGTGTCGGTCATCAACGCTCGGAGTTTTGGCTGATTCTTGCCCGTTTCATGGACTATTACTCATCGTTTTGGGGTTCCAGAGTGATTTCGATAGTTGTCGAACCCCAAGATGCGCTTATGCATCCGTCATCAACACTCACAGTTTTGGCCGATTCTGGCCTGTTTCGTAGAATATTACTCACTGTTCTGGGCTCCCGGAGTGATTTCCATAGTTGTTGAACACCAAGGTCCGGTTATGTGTCGGTCATCAACACTCACATTTTGGCTGATTCTTGCCCGCTTCGTGGATTATTACTCATTGTTTTGGGGTCCGGGTGATTTCCACGATCAGCGAACCCTAGGTGCGTTTACGTGTCGATTATCAACACTTTCGTAGTTTTGGCGATTCTGGCCCGTTTAGTGGACTATTACTCACCGTTTTGGGGTTCCGAAGTGATTTCCATAGTTGTTGAACCCCAAGGTGCGCTTATGAGTTGATCATCAACACTCACAGTTTTGGCCAATTCTGGCCGGTTTCATGGACTATTACTCACCGTTTTGGGGTCCCGGAGTGATTTCCATAGTTGTTGATCCCCAAGGTGCGCTTATGTGTGGATCATCAACACTCACAGTTTTGGCCGATTCTGGGCCGTTTCATGGACTATTACTCACTGTTATGGGGTGCCGGAGTGATTTCCATAGTTGTGGAACCCCAAGGTGAGCTTATGTGTCGTTCATCATCACTCACAATTTTGGCCGATTCTGTCCTGTTTCGTGGACTATTACTCACCGTTTTGGGGTCCCGGAGTGATTTCCATAGTTGTTGATCCCCAAGGTGAGCTTATGTGTGGATCATCAACACTCACAGTTTTGGCCGATTCTGTCCCGTTTCATGGACTATTACTCACTGTTATGGGTTCCCGGAGTGATTTCCATAGTTGTGGAACCCCAAGGTGCGCTTATGTGTGGATCATCAACACTCACAGTTTTGGCCGATTCTGGCCCGCTTCATGAACTATTACTCACTGTTCGGGGTCCGGGTGATTTCGCGATTAACGAACCACAGGGTGCGTTTACGTGTCGGTCATCAACTTCCGAGTATTGGCGATTCTTGCCCGTTTCATGGACTATTACTCATCGTTTTGGGGTTCCGGAGTGATTTCCATAGTTGTCGAACCCCAAGATGCGCTTATGTGTCGGTCATCAACACTCACAGTTTTGGCCGATTCTGGCCTGTTTCGTAGAATATTACTCATTGTTCTGGGGTCCCGGAGTGATTTCCATAGTTGTTGAACACCAAGGTGCGGTTATGTGTCGGTCATCAACACTCACATTTTTGGCCGATTGTTGCCCGTTTCGTGGATTATTACTCATTGTTTTGGGGTCCCGGAGTGATTTCCACGATCAACGAACCCTAGGGTACGTTTACGTGTCGATTATCAACACTCGTAGTTTTGGCCGATTCTGGCCCGTTTCGTGGACTATTACTCACCGTTTTGGGGTCCCGAAGTGATTTCCATAGTTGTTGAACCCCAAGGTGTGCTTATGTGTCGATCATCAACACTCACAGTTTTGGCCAATTCTGGCCGGTTTCATGGACAATTACTCACCGTTTTGGGGTCCGGAGTGATTTCCATAGTTGTTGATCCCCAAGGTGCGCTTATGTGTGGATCATCAACACTCACAGTTTTGGCCGATTCTGGGCCGTTTCATGGACTATTACTCACTGTTATGGGGTCCCGGAGTGATTTCCATAGTTGTGGAACCCCAAGGTGAGCTTATGTGTCGGTCATCAACACTCACAGTTTTGGCCGATTCTGTCCTGTTTCGTGGACTATTACTCACCGTTTTGGGGTCCCGGAGTGATTTCCATAGTTGTTGATCCCCAAGGTGAGCTTATGTGTGGATCATCAACACTCACAGTTTTGGCCGATTCTGTCCCGTTTCATGGACTATTACTCACTGTTATGGGTTCCCGGAGTGATTTCCATAGTTGTGGAACCCCAAGGTGCGCTTATGTGTGGATCATCAACACTCACAGTTTTGGCCGATTCTGGCCCGTTTCATGGACTATTACTCACTGTTATGGGGTCCCGGAGTGATTTCCGCGATTAACGAACCCTGGGGTGCGTTTACGTGTCGGTCATCAACGCTCGGAGTTTTGGCCGATTCTTGCCCGTTTCATGGACTATTACTCATCGTTTTGGGGTTCCGGAGTGATTTCCATAGTTGTCGAACCCCAAGATGCGCTTATGTGTCGGTCATCAACACTCACAGTTTTGGCCGATTCTGGCCTGTTTCGTAGAATATTACTCACTGTTCGGGGTCCGGAGTGATTTCCATAGTTGTTGAACACCAAGGTGCGGTTATGTGTCGGTCATCAACACTCACATTTTGGCGATTCTTGCCCGTTTCGTGGATTATTACTCATTGTTTTGGGGTCCGGGTGATTTCCATGATCAACGAACCTAGGGTGCGTTTACGTGTCGATTATCAACACTCGTAGTTTTGGCGATTCTGGCCCGTTTCGTGGACTATTACTCACCATTTTGGGGTCCAAGTGATTTCCATAGTTGTTGAACCCCAAGGTGCGCTTATGTGTCGATCATCAACACTCACAGTTTTGGCCAATTCTGGCCGGTTTCATGGACTATTACTCACCGTTTTGGGGTCCCGGAGTGATTTCCATAGTTGTTGATCCCCAAGGTGCGCTTATGTGTGGATCATCAACACTCACAGTTTTGGCCGATTCGGGCGTTTCATGGACTATTACTCACTGTTATGGGGTCCCGGGTGATTTCCATAGTTGTTGAACCCCAAGGTGAGCTTATGTGTCGGTCATCAACACTCACAGTTTTGGCGATTTTGTCCCGCTTCGTGGACTATTACTCACTATTTAGGGGCCCGAGTGATTTCCACGATTAACGAACCCTGGGGTGCGTTTACGTGTCGGTCATCAACGCTCGGAGTTTTGGCTGATTCTTGCCCGTTTCATGGACTATTACTCATTGTTTTGGGGTTCCGGAGTGATTTCGAGAGTTGTCGAACCCCAAGATGCGCTTATGTGTCGGTCATCAACACTCACAGTTTTGGCGATTTCGCCTGTTTCGTAGAATATTACTCACTGTTCGGGGTCCCGAGTGATTTCCATAGTTGTTGAACACCAAGGTGCGGTTATGTGTCGGTCATCAACACTCACATTTTTGCCGATTCTTGCCCGTTTAGTGGATTATTACTCATTGTTTTGGGGTCCGGGTGATTTCACGATCAACGAACCCTAGGGTGCGTTTACGTGTCGATTATCAACACTCGTAGTTTTGGCGATTCTGGCCCGTTTAGTGGACTATTACTCACCGCTTTGGGGTCCGAAGTGATTTCCATAGTTGTTGAACCCCAAGGTGCGCTTATGTGTCGATCATCAACACTCACAGTTTTGGCCAATTCTGGCGGTTTCATGGACTATTACTCACCGCTTTGGGGTCCCGGGTGATTTCCATAGTTGTTGATCCCCAAGGTGCGCTTATGTGTGGATCATCAACACTCACAGATTTGGCCGATTCTGGCCGTTTCATGGACTATTACTCACTGTTATGGGTTCCCGGAGTGATTTCCATAGTTGTGGTACCCCAAGGTGCTCTTATGTGTGGATCATCAACACTCACAGTTTTGGCCGATTCTGGCCCGTTTCATGGACTATTACTCACTGTTATGGGGTCCCGGAGTGATTTCCGCGATTAACGAACCCTGGGGTGCGTTTACGCGTCTGTCATCAACGCTCGAAGTTTTGGCCGATTCTTGCCCGTTTCATGGACTATTACTCATCGTTTTGGGGTTCCAGAGTGATTTCCATAGTTGTGGAACCCCAAGATGCGCTTATGTGTCGGTCATCAACACTCACAGCTTTGGCTGATTCTGGCCTGTTTCGTAGAATATTACTCATTGTTCTGGGTCCCGGAGTGATTTCCATAGTTGTTGAACACCAAGGTGATGTTATGTGTCGGTCATCAACACTCACATTTTTGGCCGATTCTTGCCCGTTTCGTGGATTATTACTCATTGTTTTGGGGTCCCGGAGTGATTTCCACGATCAACGAACCCTAGGGTACGTTTACGTGTCGATTATCAACACTCGTAGTTTTGGCCGATTCTGGCCCGTTTCGTGGACTATTACTCACCGTTTTGGGGTCCCGAAGTGATTTCCATAGTTGTTGAACCCCAAGGTGCGCTTATGTGTCGATCATCAACACTCACAGTTTTGGCCAATTCTGGCCGGTTTCATGGACTATTACTCACCGTATTGGGGCCCCGGAGTGATTTTCATAGTTGTTGATCCCCGAGGTGCGCTTATGTGTGGATCATCAACACTCACAGTTTTGGCCGATTCGGGCCCGTTTCATGGACTATTACTCACTATTATGGGGTCCGGGTGATTTCCATAGTTGTTGAACCCCAAGGTGAGCTTATGTGTCATCATAAACACTCACAGTTTTGGCCAATTCTGTCCCGTTTCGTGGACTATTACTCACTATTTTAGGGGCCCCGGAGTGATTTCCACGATCAACGAACCCTAGGGTACGTTTACGTGTCGATTATCAACACTCGTAGTTTTGGCCGATTCTGGCCCGTTTCGTGGACTATTAGTCACCGTTTTGGGGTCCCGAAGTGATTTCGATAGTTGTTGAACCCCAAGGTGCGCTTATGTGTCGATCATCAACACTCACAGTTTTGGCCAATTCTGGCCGGTTTCATGGACTATTACTCACCGTTTTGGGGTCCCGGAATGATTTTCATAGTTGTTGATCCCCAAGGTGCGCTTATGTGTGGATCATCAACACTCACTGTTTTGGCCGATGCTGGCCCGTTTCATGGACTATTACTCACTGTTATGGGGTCCCGGAGTGATTTCCATAGTTGTTGAACCCCAAGGTGAGCTTATGTGTCGGTCATCAACACTCACAGTTTTGGCCGATTCTGTCCCGTTTCGTGGACTATTACTCACTATTTAGGGGCCCCGGAGTGATTTCCACGATTAACGAACCCTGGGGTGCGTTTACGTGTCGGTCATCAACGCTCGGAGTTTTGGCTGATTCTTGGCCATTTCATGGACTATTACTCATCGTTTTGGGGTTCCGGAGTGATTTCCATAGTTGTCGAACCCCAAGATGCGCTTATGTGTCGGTCATCAACACTCACAGCTTTGGCTGTTTCTGGCCTGTTTCGTAGAATATTACTCATTGTTCTGGGGTCCCGGAGTGATTTGCATAGTTGTTGAACACCAAGGTTCGGTTATGTGTCGGTCATCAACACTCACATTTTTGGCCGATTCTTGCCCGTTTCGTGGATTATTACTCATTGTTTTGGGGTCCCGGAGTGATTTCCACGATCAACGAACCCTAGGGTACGTTTACATGTCGATTATCAACACTAGTAGTTTTGGCCGATTCTGGCCCGTTTCGTGGACTATTACTCACCGTCTTAGGGTCCCGAAGTGATTTCCATAGTTGTTGAACCCCAAGGTGCGTTTATGTGTCGATCATCAACACTCACAGTTTTGGCCAATTCTGGCCGGTTTCATCGACTATTACTCACCGTTTTGGGGTCCCGGAGTGATTTCCATAGTTGTTGATCCCCAAGGTGAGCTTATGTGTGGATCATCAACACTCACAATTTTGGCCGATTCTGTCCCGTTTCATGGACTATTACTCACTGTTATGGGTTCCCGGAGTGATTTCCATAGTTGTGGAACCCCAAGGTGCTCTTATGTGTGGACCATCAACACTCACAGTTTTGGCCGATTCTGGCCCGTTTCATGGACTATTACTCACTGTTATGGGGTCCCGGAGTGATTTCCATAGTTGTTGAACCCCAAGGTGAGCTTATGTGTCGGTCATAAGCACTCACAGTTTTGGCTGATTCTGTCCCGTTTCGTGGACTATTACTCACTATTTAGGGGCCCCGGAGTGATTTCCACGAATAACGAACCCTGGGGTGCGTTTACGTGTCGGTCATCAACGCTCGGAGTTTTGGCTGATTCTTGCCCGTTTCATGGACTATTACTCATCGTTTTGGGGTTCCGGAGTGATTTCGATAGTTGTCGAACCCCAAGATGCGCTTATGTGTCGGTCATCAACACTCACAGTTTTGGCCGATTCTGGCCTGTTTTGCAGAATATTACTCACTGTTCTGGGGTCCCGGAGTGATTTCCATAGTTGTTGAACACCAAGGTGCGGTTATGTGTCGGTCATCAACACTCATATTTTTGGCCGATTCTTGCCCGTTTCGTGGATTATTACTCATTGTTTTGGGGTCCCGGAGTGATTTCCACGATCAACGAACCCTAGGGTACGTTTACGTGTCGATTATCAACACTCGTAGTTTTGGCCGATTCTGGCCCGTTTCGTGGACTATTAGTCACCGTTTTGGGGTCCCGAAGTGATTTCCATAGTTGTTGAACCCCAAGGTGCGCTTATGTGTCGATCATCAACACTCACAGTTTTGGCCAATTCTGGCCGGTTTCATGGACTATTACTCACCGTTTTGGGGTCCCGGAATGATTTTCATAGTTGTTGATCCCCAAGGTGCGCTTATGTGTGGATCATCAACACTCACAGTTTTGGCCGATTCTGGCCCGTTTCATGGACTATTACTCACTGTTATGGGGTCCCGGAGTGATTTCCATAGTTGTTGAACCCCAAGGTGAGCTTATGTGTCGGTCATCAACACTCACAGTTTTGGCCGATTCTGTCCCGTCTCGTGGACTATTACTCACTATTTAGGGGCCCCGAGTGATTTCCACGATTAACGAACCACAGGGTGCGTTTACGTGTCGGTCATCAACGCCGGAGTTTTGGCTGATTCTTGGCCATTTCATGGACTATTACTCATCGCTTTGGGGTTCCGGGTGATTTCCATAGTTGGCGAACCCCAAGATGCGCTTATGTGTCGGTCATCAACACTCACAGCTTTGGCTGATTCGGCCTGTTTAAGTAGAATATTACTCACTGTTACGGGGTCCCGGGTGATTTCCATAGTTGTTGAACACCAAGGTGCGGTTATGTGTCGGTCATCAACACTCACATTTTGGCCGATTCTTGCCCGTTTCGTGGATTATTACTCATTGTTTTGGGGTCCCGGAGTGATTTCCACGATCAACGAACCCTAGGGTACGTTTACGTGTCGATTATCAACACTCGTAGTTTTGGCCGATTCTGGCCCGCTTCGTGGACTATTACTCACCGTTTTGGGGTCCCGAAGTGATTTCCATAGTTGTTGAACCCCAAGGTGCGCTTATGTGTCGATCATCAACACTCACAGTTTTGGCCAATTCTGGCCGGTTTCATGGACTATTACTCACCGCTTTGGGGTCCGGAATGATTTTCATAGTTGTTGATCCCCAAGGTGCGCTTATGTGTGGATCATCAACACTCACAGTTTTGGCCGATTCTGGCCCGTTTCATGGACTATTACTCACTGTTATGGGGTCCCGGAGTGATTTCCATAGTTGTTGAACCCCAAGGTGAGCTTATGTGTCGGTCATCAACACTCACAGTTTTGGCCGATTCTGTCCCGTCTCGTGGACTATTACTCACTATTTAGGGGCCCCGGAGTGATTTCCACGATTAACGAACCCTGGGGTGCGTTTACGTGTCGGTCATCAACGCTCGGAGTTTTGGCTGATTCTTGGCCATTTCATGGACTATTACTCATCGTTTTGGGGTTCCGGAGTGATTTCCATAGTTGTCGAACCCCAAGATGCGCTTATGTGTCGGTCATCAACACTCACAGTTTTGGCCGATTCTGGCCTGTTTCGTAGAATATTACTCACTGTTCTGGGGTCCCGGAGTGATTTCCATAGTTGTTGAACACCAAGGTGCGGTTATGTGTCGGTCATCAACACTCACATTTTTGGCCGATTCTTGCCCGTTTCGTGGATTATTACTCATTGTTTTGGGGTCCCGGAGTGATTTCCACGATCAACGAACCCTAGGGTACGTTTACGTGTCGATTATCAACACTCGTAGTTTTGGCCGATTCTGGCCCGTGAGGCAGCCCTACTCACCGTTTTGTGGTCGAAGTGATTTCCATAGTTGTTGAACCCCAAGGTGCGCTTATGTGTCGATCATCAACACTCACAGTTTTGGCCGATTCTGGCCGGTTTCATGGACTATTACTCACCGTTTTGGGGTCCCGGAGTGATTTTCATAGTTGTTGATCCCCAAGGTGCGCTTATGTGTGGATCATCAACACTCACGATTTTGGCGATTCGGCCCGTTTCATGAACTATTACTCACTGTTATGGGGTCGGGTGATTTCCGGGTGTAGAGCTAAGAGACTCAAAGTATCACGTGACATTTCCCGAAGGACAGACATAAGAGCGAAATGAATCACATGCGGCCAGTCAAGTGTCCAAGCAGTAGTGCTGGGCTAGCAGGACTCGGTGAACCGGGCTAGCGGACTACTATAGCTCGGAAGCTGCAGACTACATTTCCCCATATGAGAGGCTGCAGGTAAACTAGATTGGGATCCCTCTTTACCAACAATCAACACACACATTTCCATAGTTGTTGAACCCCAAGGTGAGCTTATGTGCCGGTCGATCAAACACTCACAGTTTGGCGATTCTGTCCCGTCTAGTGGACTATTACTCACTATTAGGGGCCCGGTGATTTCCACGAATAATGAACCTGAGGTGCGTTTACGTTATCGGTCATCAACGCTTCGAGTTTTGGCTGATTCTTGGCCATTTTCTGGACTATTACTCATCGTTTTGGGGTTCGGGTGATTTTGATAGTTAGCCGAACCCCAGAAGCTTATGTGTCGGTCATCAACACTCACAGCTTTGGCGATTCGCTGTTTCGTATCATATTACTCCATTCAGGGGTTTTGGCGATTTCCATAGCTGTTGAACACCAAGTGCGGTTATGTGTGGTCATCAAGACTCACATTTTTGGCGATTCTTGCCCGTTTAGGTGGATTATTACTCATTGTTTTGGGGTCCGGAGTGATTTCCACGATTCATGAACCCTAAATGCGTTCGTGTCGATTATCAACACTTTTCGTAGTTTTTCGCCGATTCTGGCCCGTTTACGTGGACTTTAGTCTCCGTTTTGGGTCCCGAAGTGATTTCCATAGTTGTTGAACCCAAAAGTGCGCTTACGTGTCGATCATCAACACTCACAGTTTGGCCAATTCTGGCGGTTTCATGGACTATTACTCACCGTTTTGGGGTCCCGGTGATTTTCATAGTTGTTGATCCCCAAAGGTCGCTTATGTGGATCATCAACACTCCACAGTTTGGCGATCCTGGCCGTTTCATGGACTATTACTCACCGTTTGGCCAATTTGGTGATTTCCATAGTGTTGAACCCCAGGTGCGTATGTGATCATCAACACTCACATTTTGGCGTTTCTGGCGGTTTCATGGACTATTACTCACCGTTTGGGGTCCGGAGTGATTTTTCATAGTTGTTGATCCCGAGAATGCGCTTATGTGGATCATCAACACTCCGGTTTTGGCGATCGGCGTTTCATGAACTATTACTCTTTGTTATGGGGTCCGGGTGATTTCCATAGTTGTTGAACCCCAAGGTGAGCTTATGTAGCCGGTCATAAACACTCGCAGTTTTGCCGATTCTGTCCCGTCTCGTGGACTATTACTCACTATTTAGGGGCCCGGGTGATTTCCACGATTAACGAACCCTGGGAGTGCGTTTACGTGTCGGTCATCAGCGCTTCGGAGTTTTGGCTGATTCTTGGCCGTTTCATGGACTATTACTCATCGTTTTGGGGTTCGGGGTGATTTCGATGGTTGGCGAACCCCAAGATGCGCTTATGTGGCCGGTCATCAACACTCACAGCTTTGGCTGATTCTGGCCTGTTTAGCAGAATATTACTCACATTTACGGGGTCCGGAGTGATTTCCATAGTTGTTGAACACCAAAGTGCGGTTATGTGCCGGTCATCAACACTCACATTTTTGGCCCGATTCTTGCCCGTTTAATGGATTATTACTCATTGTTTTGGGGTCCCGAGTGATTTCCCGATTAACGAACCTAAGTGCGTTTACGTGTCGATTATCAACACCTCGTAGTTTTTGCCGGTTACGGCCCGTTTAAGTGGACTATTATTCACTCCGTTTTAGGGTCCCAGTGATTTACATAGTTGTTGAACCCCAAGGTGTAGCGGCTTACGTGTCGATCATCAACACTCACAGTTTTGGCCAATTCTGGCGGTTTCATGGACTATTACTCACCGTTTTTGGGGTCCGGAATGATTTTTCTGGTTATTTGATCCCCAAAATTAAACTTATGTGTGGATCCATCAGCACTCACCCAGTTTTGGCCGATTCTGGCCCGTTTCATAAGACTATTACTCACCATTATGGGGTCCCGGAGTGATTTCCATAGTTGTTGAACCCAAAGGTGAGCTTATGTCCGGTCATCAACACTCCGCAGTTTTGCCCAGATTACATCACGTTTCGTGGACTATTACTCATATTTAAAGGGTCCGGGTGATTTCCACGATTAGCGAACCACAAGGAGGTGCGTTTACGTGTCGATCATCAACGCTCACGGTTTAGCTGATTCTGTCCCATTCATGGACTGTTACTCATCGTTTTAGGGGTTCGGGTGATTTCCATAGTTGGCCCGGGCCCCCAATATAAGCTTATGTGGATCATCAACACTCACAGCTTTGGCTGATTACGGACCCGTTTAGTAGAATGTTACTCCTTTGATACGGGTCCGGGTAATTTCCATGATTGTTGAACACCAAGGTGCGGTTATGTGTCGGTCATCAACACTCACATTTTTTGCCGATTCTGGCCCGTTTCATGGATTATTACTCATTGTTTTGGGGTCCGGGTGATTTCCGTGATTAACGAACCCTGGAGTGCGTTCGTCGTCATCAACGCTCGGAGTTTTGGCGATTCTTGCCCGTTCATGGACTATTACTCATCGTTTTGGGGTTCGGGTGATTTCCATAGTTGTTGAACCCCAAGATCGCTTATGTCGGTCATCAACACTCACGGTTTTGGCGATTCTTGCCGTTTACATTGAATATTACTCACTGTTGGGGTCGAGGTGATTTCCATAGTTGTTGAACACCAAGGTGCGGTTGTATGGGTCATCAACACTCACATTTTGGCGATTCTTGCCGTTTCATGGATTATTACTCATTGTTTTGGGGTCCGGAGTGATTTCCACGATCAGTTGTTTCTAAAGTGCGTTTATGTGGATTTCAACACTCATAGTTTTGGCGATTCTGGCCCGTTTAAGTGGACTATTACTCACCGTTTGGGGTCGAGTAATTTCCATAGTTGTTGAACCCAAGGTGAGCTTATGTCGGTCATCAACACTCACAGTTTTGGCGATTCTGTCCCGTCGTGGACTATTACTCACTATTTAGGGGCCGGGTGATTTCCCGCGATTAACGAACCACGATGCGTTTACGTGTCGATCATCAACGCTTCGGGTTTTGGCGATTCTTGGCATTTCATGGACTATTACTCATCGTTTTGGGGTTCGGGTGATTTCCATAGTTGGCGAACCCAAGATGCGCTATCTGTCGGTCATCAACACTCCAGCTTTGGTGATTCGGCCTGTTGTAGAATATTACTCACTGTTCAGGGGTCGGGTGATTTCCATAGTTGTTGAACACCAAGAGTGCGGTTATGTGTCGGTCATCAACACTCACATTTTGGCGATTCTTGCCGTTTAGTGGATTATTACTCATTGTTTTGGGGTCCCGGGTGATTTCACGATCGCGAACCTAAGTGCGTTCGTGTCGATTATCAACACTCGTAGTTTGGCGATTCTGGCCCGTTTAGTGACTATTACTCACCGTTTGGGTCCGAAGTGATTTCCATAGTTGTTGAACCCCAAGTGGCTTACGTGTCGATCATCAACACTCACAGTTTTGGCCAATTCGGCGGTTTCATGAGACTATTACTCACCGTTTTGGGGTCCGGGTGATTTCCATAGTTGTTGAACCCCAAGGTGAGCTTATGTGGGTCATCAACACTCACAGTTTGGCGATTCTGTCCGTTCTCGTGGACTATTACTCACTATTTAGGGGCCGGGTGATTTCCCGATTAACGAACCACAGGGTGCGTTTCGTGTCGATCATCAACCTCGGAGTTTTGGCTGATTCTTGGCATTTCATGGACTATTACTCATCGTTTTGGGGTTGGGTGATTTCCATGGCGA
>JAHIAM010003127.1:0-24408 GCA_021605205.1 Aegilops longissima
TTCAATCTCGTTACCGGCAAGTCTCTTTACTCGTTCCGTAACACATCATCCGTGATCAACCCCTTGGTCACATTGTGCACATATGATGATGTCCTACCGAGTGGGCCGGAGATACCTCTTCGTTTACGGGTGACAAATCCGATCTCGATTCGTGCCAACCCAGCAGACACTTTCGGAGATACTTGTAGTGCACCTTTATAGCCACCCGATTCGTTGTGGCGTTTGGTACACCAAAGCATTCCCACGGTATCCGGGTTGCACAATCTCATGGTCTAAGGAAATGATACTTGACATTAGAAAAGCTTTAGCATCTGAACTACGATCTTTGTGCTAGGCTTAGGATTGGGTCTTGTCCATCACATCATTCTTCTAATGATGTGATCCGTTATCAACGACATCCAATGTCCATGGTCGGGAAACCATAACCATCTGTTGATCAACGAGCTAGTCAACTAGAGGCTTACTAGGGACTTGGTGTTGTCTATGTATCCACACATGTATCTGAGTTTCCTATCAATACAATTATAGCATGGATAATAAGCGATTATCATGAACAAGGAAATATAATAATAACTAATTTATTATTGCCTCTAGGGCATATTTCCAACAGTCTCCCACTTGCACTAGAGTCAATAATCTAGTTCACATCATCATGTGATTAACAGCGATAGGTCACATCGCCATGTGACCAACACCCAAAGAGTTTACTAGTGTCGTAAACTAGTTCACATGATCATGTGATTTAGACTCAATGAGTTACGAGGTTTGATCATGTTTTGCTTGTGAGAGAGGTTTTGAGTCAGCGAAGTGCGAACCTTTCAGATCCGTGTGTGCTTTGCAAATTTCTAGGTCATATTGTAAATGCTGCTTCCACGCTCCACTTGGAGCTATTCCAAATAGTTGCTCCACTATCGTATCCGGTTTGCTACTCGAGTCACTTTCGGATAGGTGTTAAAGCTTGCATCGGCGTAACCCTTCGCCGAACTCTTTATCACCTCCATAATCGAGAAACATGTCCTTATTTACTCCAAGGACAATTTTGACGCTGTCCAATGATCCATTCTGGATCATTCTTGTATATAGTGACTCATGGCAAGGCACACTTCGGTGCGGTACACAACATAGCATCTTGTAGAGCCTATGTCTAAGGCATAGGGGCGACCTTTGTCCTTTCTCTCGTTACTGCCGTGGTCGAGCTTTAAGTCTTAACTTCATACCTTACATCTCGGGCAAGAACTCCTTCTTTGGTGATCCATCTTGAACACCTTCAAGATCATGTCAAGGTATATGCTCATTTGAAAGTACCATTAAGCGGTTTTGATCTATCCCTATAGATCTTGATGCTCAATGTTCAAGTAGCTTAATACATGTTTTCACTTGAAAAACACTTTTCAAATAACCCTATTTGCTTTCTAGAAATTCTACATCATTTCTGATCAACAATACTCATCAAAAATTCTATAGTGCTCCCACTCACTTCTTTGGAAATACAAGTTTCTCATAAACTTTGTATAAACCTAAAATCTTTGATCATCTCATCAAAGTGCACATTCCAACTCCGAGATGCTTACTCCAGTCCTTAGAAGGATCGCTGGTGCTAGCATACCTTTTAGCATCCTTAGGATCAACAAAACCTTTCTGATTGTATCACATACAACCTTTCCTTACGAAAACAGGTAAGGAAACTGGTTTTGACATCCATCTGCCAGATTTCATAAATGCAGCTAATGCTAACATGATTCCGACGGACTTAAGCATCGCTACGGATGAGAAAATCTCATCGTTGTCAACTCCTTGAACTTTTGAAAAACTCTTCGCCACAAGTCGAGCTTCATAGATGGTGACATTACCATCCACGTCCGTCTTCTTCTTAAAGATCCATTTATCTCAATGGCTTACCGATCATTGGGCAAGTCCACCAAAGTCCATTACCATCCACGTCCGTCTTCTTCTTAAAGATCCATTTATCTCAATGGCTTACCGATCATTGGGCAAGTCCACCAAAGTCCATGCTTTGTTCTGATATATCGATCATATCACGGATTTCATGGCTTCTAACCATTTATCGGAATTTGGGCCCACCATCGCTTCTCCATAGCTCGTAGGTTCATTGTTGTCTAGCAACATGACCTTCAAGACAGGATCACCGTACCACTCTGAAGCAGTACGCGTCCTTGTCGTCCTACGAGGTTCGGTAGTGACTTGATCCGAAGCTTCATGATCACTATCATAAGCTTCCACTTCAATTGGTGTAGGTGTCACAGGAACAACTTCCTGTGCCCTGCTACACACTTGTTGAAGTGACGGTTCAATAACCTCATCAAGTCTCCACGATCCTCCCACTCAACTTTCCGAGACAAACTTTTCCTCGAGAAAGGATCCGATTCAAGAAACAATTCCTATTGCTTTCGGATCTGAATTAGGAGGTATAGCCAACTGTTTTTGGGTGTCCTATGGAGATGCTTTTTATCCGCTTTGGGTTCGAGCTTATCAACCTGAAACTTTTTCACATAAGCGTCGCAACCCCAAACTTTAAGAAAGCGACAACAGGTTTCTCCAAACCATAGTTCAAGCAGGGTCGTCTCAGCGAATTCGTGGTGCCCTATAAAAGTGAGTGCGGTTGTCTCTAATGCCTAACCCATGAGCGATAGTGGTAATTCGATAAGAGACATCATAGTGCGCACCATATCCAATAGGGTGCAACTATGATGTTCGGACACACCCTCACACTATGGTGTTCGGCGGTATTAATTGTGAAACAATTTCGAGAATGTCTTAATTGCGTGCCAAAGCTCGTAACTCAGATACTCATCTCTATGATCATATCATAGACATTTTATCCTCTTGTCACGATGATCTTCAACTTCACTCTGAAATTACTTGAACCATTCAATAATTCAAACTTGTGTTTCATCAAGTAAATATACTCAACATCTACTCGAATCATCGTGAAGTAAGAACATAACGATATTCCTTTGCATGCCTCGGCATTCATTGGACTGCACACATCAAAATGTATTACTTCCAACAAGTTGCTTTCTTGTTCCATTTCTTTGAAAAGCGAGGCTTTCGGTCATCTTGCCCATGTGGTATGATTTGCATGTCTCAAGTGATTCAAAATCAAGTGAGTCCAAGCGGTCCATTTGCATGGAGTTTCCTCATGCATATACACCAATAGACATGGTTAGCATGTCTCAAACTTTTCAAAGCGAGTGAGTCAAAGATCCATCAACATGGAGCTTCTTCATGCGTTTTATACCAATATGACTTACATGGCAGTGCCACAAGTAAGTGGTACTATCATTACTATCTTATACCTTTGGCATGAAAATGTGTATCACTACGATCGAGATTCAATAAACCATTCCTTTAGGTGTAAGACCATTGAAGGTGTTATTCAAACAAATAGAGTAACCATTATTCTCCTTAAATGAATAACCACATTGCGATAGACATAATCCAATCATGTCTATGCTCAACGCAAACACCAAATGACAATTATTCAGGTTTAATACTAATCTTGATGGTAGAGGGCGTGCGATGTTTGATCACATCAAACTTGGAAACACTTCAACACATATCGTCGACTCACCTTTAGCTAGTCTCCGTTTATTCCGTAGCTCTTTTATTTGAGTTACTAACACTTAGCAACCGAACCGGTATCTTAATACCCTGGTGCTACTAGGAGTACTAGCAAAGTACACATTAACATAACGTATATCAATATACTTCTATCGACCTTGCCGACCTTCTCATCTACCAAGTATCTAGGGTAGTTACTGCTTGATGTCTGTTCCCTCATTACTGAAGCACTTAGTCTCGGGTGCAGGTTCAACCTTGGGTTTCTTCACTAGAGCAGCAACTGTTTTGCCGTTTCATGAAGTATCCCTTGTTGCCCTTGCCCTTCTTGAAACTAGTGGTTTTACCAACCATCAACAATTGATGCTCCTACTTGACTTCTACTTTCGCGGTGTCAAACATCGCGAACACTTCAGGATCATCATATCTATCCACGATATGTTATAGTTCATCACGAAGCTCTAGTAGCTTGGTGGCAATGTCTTTGGAGAAACATCACTATCTCATCGGAAGATTAACTCCCTCGATTCAAGTGATTGTTGCACTCAGACAATCTGAGCACAAGCTCAACGATTGAGCTTTTCTCCCTGAGTTTGCAGCCTAAGAAAATCGTCGGAGGTCTTATACCTCTTGGCGTGAGCACGACCTCAAATCCCAATTTCAGCCCTTGAAACATCTCATATGTTCTGCGGACGTTTGAAAGCGTCTTTGGTGCCTCTACTCTAAACCGTTTAAGCGAACTATCACGTAGTTATCAAAGCGTTTATGTCCGATGTTAGCAACATCCACAAGCGGCGTTTGGGGTTCAGCACACTGGCGGTGCATTAAGGACATAAGCTTTCTCTTGTCCGCGTAATCGCTACTTTCCACTTTCAACTATATTTTCTCTAGGAACATATCTAAACATTGGAGCTAAAGCGAGCTTCGACATAATTTGCAAAAGGTCTTTTGACTATGTTCAGGATAATTAAGTTCATCTTATGAACTCCCACTCGAGATAGACATCCCTCTACGGTCATCTAAGTGATTACATGATCCGAGTCAACTAGGCCGTGTCCGATCATCACGTGAGACGGACTAGTCATCATCGGTGAACATCTTCATGTTGATCGTATCTACTATCGACTCATGCTCGACCTTTCGGTCTCGTGTTCCGAGGCCATATGCGTACATGCTAGGCTCGTCAAGTTAACCCTAAGTGTTTGGCGTGTGTAAATCTGTCTTACACCCGTTGTATGTGAGCGTAAGAATCCATCACTCCCGATCATCACGTGGTGCTTAGAAGCGACGAACTTTATAGCGGTGCAGTTAGGGAGAACACTTCTTGAAATTGTTGTAAGGATCATCTTATTTACTACCGTCGTTCTTAAGTAAACAAGATGCATAAACATAATAAACATCACATGCAATTATATAGTAGTGACATGATATGGCCAATATCATATAGCTCCATTGATCTCCATCTTGAGGCTCCATGATCATCATCGTCACCGGCATGACACCATGATCTCCATCATCATGATCTCCATCATCGTGTCTCCATGAAGTTGTCTCGCCAACTTATTACTTCTACTACTATGGCTACGGTTAGCAATAAAGTAAAGTAATTACATGGCGTTGTTCAATGACACGCAGGTCATACAATAAATAAAGACAACTCCTATGGCTCCTGCGGTTGTCATACTCAACGACATGCAAGTCGTGATTCCTATTACAAGAACATGATCAATCTCATACATCACATATCATTCATCACATTCTTCTTGGCCTATCACATCACATAGCATACCCTGCAAAAACAAGTTAGGCGTCCTCTAATTGTTGTTTGCATGTTTCTGATAGCTGCTATGGGTTTCTAGCAAACGTTTCTTACCTCGCAAGACCACAGCGTGATATGCCAATTGCTATTTACCCTTCATAAGGACCCTTTTCATCGAATCCGTTCCGACTAAAGTGGGAGAGGCGCCACCGCTAGCCACCTTATGCACCAAGTGCATGTCGATCAGTGGAACCTGTCTAACGTGAAATGCGTGTAAGGTCGGTCCGGGCGCTTCATCCCACAATACCGTCGAAACAAGATTGGACTAAGTAGCGGTAAGCATATTGAACAACATCAACGCCCACAACTACTTTGTGTTCTACTCGTGCAAAGAATCTCATAATAGACCTAGCTCATGATGCCCTTTGTTGGTGAGCGTGGCAGAGATTCAAAATTTTCCTCGTGTCACCAAGATCTATCTATGGAGAAACCAGCAGCGAGGGAAGGAGAGTGCATCTACATACCCTTGTAGATCGCTAAGCGGAGCGTTCAAGAGAACGGGGTTGAAGGAGTCGTACTCATCGTGATCCAAATCACCGGAGATCCTAGTGCGAGCAGACGGCACCTCCGCGTTCAACACACGTACAGCCGGTGGCGTCTCCCATGCCTTGATCCAGCAAGGAGAGAGGAGAGGTTGAGAAGACTCCATCCAGCAGCAGCACTGTGGCGTGGTGGTGATGGAGGCGTGGCAATCCAGCGAGGGCCGCCAAGCACCGCAAGAGAGGAGAAGGAGAGAGGTAGGGCTGCGCCAAGAGGAGAGGTTCTCATGTGTGGCAGCCCAAAACCTCAAGTATATATAGGGGAAGGGGCTGTGCCCCTTTGGTTTTCCACCCCAAGGGGTGCGGCCAGCCCTAGATCCCATCTGGGGGGCGGCCAAGGGGAGGTGCCTCCCAAGTCAAGTGGAGGCCCTCCCCTTAGGGTTTCCCCTTCCCATGCGCATGGGCCTTGGGGGCTGGTGCCCCTGGCCCATTAAGGCTAGGCGCCCCTTACAGCCCATGCTACTGTATTGGACGTGGTGGAACTATTTCGGACCTCCGGACCCCTCAGGAATCCTCCGGAACCTTCAGAAGCTTCCGGTACAATACCGAAAAACCCGAACTTTTCGGAACCCGAACAACAACTTTCCATATATAAATCTTTACCTCCGGACCATTCCGGAACTCCTCGTGACGTCCGGGATCTCATCAGAGACTCGAACAACATTCGGTAACCACATACAAACTTCCTTTATAACCCTAGCGTCGCCAGAACCTTAAGTGTGTAGACCCTACGGGTTCGGGAATCATCTGAACATGGTGAGGCGTTCTCGGTCAATAACCAACAGCGGGATGTGGATACCCATGTTGGCTCCACATGTTCCACGATGATCTCATCGGATGAACCACGATGTCAAGGACTCAATCGATCCGTATACAATTCCCTTTGTCTAGCGGTATTGTACTTGCCGAGATTCGATCGTCGGTATCCGATACCTTGTTCAATCTCGTTACCGGCAAGTCTCTTTACTCGCTCCGTAACACATCATCCGTGATCAACCCCTTGGTCACATTGTGCACATATGATGATGTCCTACCGAGTGGGCCAGAGATACCTCTCCGTTTACGGAGTGACAAATCGATCTCGATTCGTGCCAACCCAGCAGACACTTTCGGAGATACTTGTAGTGCACCTTTATAGCCACCCGATTCGTTGTGGCGTTTGGTACACCAAAGCATTCCTACGGTATCCGGGAGTTGCACAATCTCATGGTCTAAGGAAATGATACTTGACATTAGAAAAGCTTTAGCATACGAACTACGATCTTTGTGCTAGGCTTAGGATTGGGTCTTGTCCATCACATCATTCTTCTAATGATGTGATCCGTTATCAACGACATCCAATGTCCATGGTCGGAAACCGTAACCATCTATTGATCAACGAGCTAGTCAACTAGAGGCTTACTAGGGACTTGGTGTTGTCTATGTATCGACACATGTATCTGAGTTTCCTATCAATACAATTATAGCATGGATAATAGCGATTATCATGAACAAGGAAATATAATAATAACTAATTTATTATTGCCTCTAGGGCATATTTCCAACAGTCTCCCACTTGCACTAGAGTCAATAATCTAGTTCACATCATCATGTGATTAACACGATAGGTCACATCGCCATGTGACCAACACCCAAAAGTTTACTAGTGTCGTAAACTAGTTCACATCATCATGTGATTTAGACTCAATGAGTTACGAGGTTTGATCATGTTTTGCTTGTGAGAGAGGTTTTGAGTCAGCAGTGCGAACCTTTCAGATCCGTGTGTGCTTTGCAAATTTCTAGGTCATATTATAAAGCTGCTTCCACGCTCCACTTGGAGCTATTCCAAATGGTTGCTCCACTATCGTATCCGGTTTGCTACTCGAGTCACTCGGATAGGTGTTAAAGCTTACATCGGCGTAACCCTTTCGCCGAACTCTTTATCACCTCCATAATCGAAACATGTCCTTATTTACTCCAAGGACAATTTTGACCGCTGTCAATGATCCATTCTGGATCATTCTTGTACTATAGTGACTCATGGCAAGGCACACTTCGGTGCGGTACACAACATAGCATCTTGTAGAGCCTATGTCTAAGGCATAGGGGCGACCTTTGTCCTTTCTCTCTTTACTGCCGTGGTGAGCTTTAAGTCTTAACTTCATACCTTACATCTCAGGCAAGAACTCCTTCTTTGGTGATCCATCTTGAACACCTTCAAGATCATGTCAAAAGTATATGCTCATTTGAAAGTACCATTAAGCGGTTTGATCTATCCTATAGATCTTGATGCTCAATGTTCAAGTAGCTTAATACATGTTTTCACTTGAAAAACACTTTTCAAATAACCCTATTTGCTTTCTAGAAATTCTACATCATTTCGATCAACAATACTCATCAAAAATTCTATAGTGCCCCACTCACTTCTTTGGAAATACAAGTTTCTCATAAACTTTGTATAAACCTAAAATCTTTGATCATCTCATCAAAGTGCACATTCCAACTCGAGATGCTTACTCCGGTCCTTAGAAGGATCGCTGGTGCTAGCATACCTTTTAGCATCCTTAGGATCGACAAAACCTTTACGATTGTATCACATACAACCTTTCCTTACAACGGTAAGGAAACTGGTTTTGACATCCATCGCGATTTCATAAATGCAGCTAATGCTAACATGATTCCGCGGACTTAAGCATCGCTACGGATGAGAAAATCTCATCGTAGTCAACTCCTTGAACTTGTGAAAACTCTTAGCCACAAGTCGAGCTTCATAGATGGTGACATTACCATCCACGTCCGTCTTCTTCTTAAAGATCCATTTATCTCAATGGCTTACCGATCATTGGGCAAGTCCACCAAAGTCCATGCTTTGTTACGATATATCGATCATATCACGGTTTCATGGCTTCTAACCATTTATCGAATTTGGGCCCACCATCGCTTCTCCATAGCTCGTAGGTTCATTGTTGTCTAGCAACATGACCTTCAAAACAGGATCACCGTACCACTCGAAGCGATGCGCGTCCTTGTCGTCCCACGAGGTTCGGTAGTGACTTGATCCGAAGCTTCATGATCACTATCATAGCTTCCACTTCAATTGGTGTAGGTGTCACGGAACAACTTCACGTGCCTGCTACACACTTGTTGAAGTGACGGTTCAATAACCTCATCAAGTCTCCACGATCCTCCACTCAACTTTCCGAGACAAACTTTTCCTCGAGAAAGGATCCGATTCAAGAAACAATTCCTATTGCTTTCGGATCTGAATTAGGAGGTATAGCCAACTGTTTTTGGGTGTCCTATGAAGATGCTTTTTATCCGCTTTGGGTTCGAGCTTATCAACCTGAAACTTTTTCACATAAGCGTCGCAACCCCAAACTTTTAAGAAACGGCAACTTAGGTTTCTCCAAACCATAGTTCAAGCAGGGTCGTCTCAGCGAATTACGTGGTGCCCTATTAAAGTGAGTGCGGTTGTCTCTAATGCCTAACCCATGAGCGATAGTGGTAATTCGATAAGAGACATCATGGTACGCACCATATCCAATAGGGTGCAACTATGATGTTCGGACACACCCTCACACTATGGTGTTCCAGGCGGTATTAATTGTGAAACAATTTCCAGAATGTCTTAATTGCGTGCCAAAGCTCGTAACTCAGATACTCATCTCTATGATCATATCATAGACATTTTATCCTCTTGTCACGATGATCTTCAACTTCACTCTGAAGAACCATTCAATAATTCAAACTTGTGTTTCATCAAGTAAATATACTCAACATCTACTCGAATCATCTGTGAAGTAAGAACATAACGATATTCACTGCATGCCTCAGCATTCATTGGACTGCACACATCAAAATGTATTACTTCCAACAAGTTGCTTTCTTGTTCCATTTCACTAAAAAACGAGGCTTTCAGTCATCTTGCCCATGTGGTATGATTTGCATGTCTCAAGTGATTCAAAATCAAGTGAGTCCAAACGGTCCATTTGCATGGAGTTTCTTCATGCATATACACCAATAGACATGGTTCGCATGTCTCAAACTCTTCAAAACGAGTGAGTCCAAAGATCCATCAACATGGAGCTTCTTCATGCGTTTTATACCAATATGACTTACATGGCAGTGCCACATGTAAGTGGTACTATCATTACTATCTTATACCTTTGGCATGAAAATGTGTATCACTATGATCGAGATTCAATAAACCATTCCTTTAGGTGTAAGACCATTGAAGGTGTTATTCAAACAAATAGAGTAACCATTATTCTCCTTAAATGAATAACCACATTGCGATAGACATAATCCAATCATGTCTATGCTCAACGCAAACACCAAATGACAATTATTCAGGTTTAATACTAATCTTGATGGTAGAGGGGGCGTGCGATGTTTGATCACATCAAACTTGGAAACACTTCAACACATATCGTCACTCACCTTTAGCTAGTCTCCGTTTATTCCGTAGCTCTTTTATTTGAGTTACTAACACTTAGCAACGAACCGGTATCTTAATACCCTGGTGCTACTAGGAGTACTAGCAAAGTACACATTAACATAACGTATATCAATATACTTCTATCGACCTTGGCAGCCTTCTCATCTACCAAGTATCTAGGGTAGTTACGCTTGATGTCATTCCCTCATTACTGAAGCACTTAGTCTCGGTTTGGGTTCAACCTTGGGTTTCTTCACTAGAGCAGCAACTGTTTTACCGTTTCATGAAGTATCCTTGTTGCCTTGCCCTTCTTGAAACTAGTGGTTTTACCAACCATCAACAATTGATGCTCCTACTTGACTTCTACTTTCGCGGTGTCAAACATCGCGAACACTTCAAGATCATCATATCTATCACGATATGTTATAGTTCATCACGAAGCTCTAGTAGCTTGGTGGCAATGTCTTTGGAGAAACATCACTATCTCATCGGAAGATTAACTCCCTCGATTCAAGTGATTGTTACACTCGGACAATCTGAGCACAAGCTCAACGATTGAGCTTTTCTCCCTGAGTTTGCAGGCTAAGAAAATCGTCGGAGGTCTTATACCTCTTGGCGTGGGCACGAGCCTGAAATCCCAATTTCAGCCCTTGAAACATCTCATATGTTCTGCGACGTTTGAAAGCGTCTTTGGTGCCTCTACTCTAAACCGTTTAAGCTGAACTATCACGTAGTTATCAAAGCGTGTATGTCGATGTTACGCAACATCCACAAGCGGCGTTTGGGGTTCAGCACTGTGGCGGTGCATTAAGGACATAAGCTTTCTCTGTCCGCATAATCGCTACTTTCCACTTTCAACTATATTTTCTCTAGGAACATATCTAAACATTGGAGCTAAAGCGCGAGCTTCGACATAATTTGCAAAAGGTCTTTTGACTATGTTCAGGATAATTAAGTTCATCTTATGAACTCCCACTCGAGATAGACATCCCTCGGTCATCTAAGTGATTACATGATCCGAGTCAACTAGGCCGTGTCCGATCATCACGTGAGACGGACTAGTCATCATCGGTGAACATCTTCATGTTGATCGTATCTACTATCGACTCATGCTCGACCTTTCGGTCTCGTGTTCCGAGGCCATATGCGTACATGCTAGGCTCGTCAAGTTAACCCTAAGTGTTTGGCGTGTGTAAATCTGTCTTACACCCGTTGTATGTGAGCGTAAGAATCCATCACACCCGATCATCACGTGGTGCTTAGAAGCGACGAACTTTTAGCGGTGCGATTAGGGAGAACACTTCTTGAAATTGTTGTAAGGATCATCTTATTTACTACCGTCGTTCTTAAGTAAACAAGATGCATAAACATAATAAACATCACATGCAATTATATAGTAGTGACATGATATGGCCAATACCATATAGCTCCATTGATCTCCATCTTGAGGCTCCATGATCATCATCGTCACCGGCATGACACCATGATCTCCATCATCATGATCTCCATCATCGTGTCTCCATGAAGTTGTCTCGCCAACTTATTACTTCTACTACTATGGCTACAGTTAGCAATAAAGTAAAGTAATTACATGGCGTTGTTCAATGACCGCAGGTCATACAATAAATAAAGACAACTCCTATGGCTCCTGCGGTTGTCATACTCATCGACATGCAAGTCGTGATTCCTATTACAAGAACATGATCAATTTCATACATCACATATCATTCATCACATTCTTCTTGGCCATATCATCACATAGCATACCTGCAAAAACAAGTTAGGCGTCCTCTAATTGTTGTTTGCATGTTTTACGATGGCTGCTATGGGTTTCTAGCAAACGTTTCTTACCTCATAAGACCACAGCGTGATATGCCAATTGCTATTTACCCTTCATAAGGACCCTTTTCATCGAATCCGTTCCGACTAAAGTGGGAGGCGCCACCCGCTAGCCACCTTATGCACCAAGTGCATGTCGATTCGGTGGAACCTGTCTCACGTGGAAATGCGTGTAAGGTCGGTCCGGGCGCTTCATCCCACAAAACCGTCGAAACAAGATTGGACTAGTAGCGGTAAGCATATTGAACAACATCAGCGCCCACAACTACTTTGTGTTCTACTCGTGCAAAGAATCTCATAATAGACCTAGCTCATGATGCCCTTGTTGGTGAGCGTAGCAGAAATTCAAAATTTTCCTCGTGTCACCAAGATCTATCTATGGAGAAACCAGCAGCGAGGGAAGGAGGTGCATCTACATACCCTTGTAGATCGCTAAGCGGAAACATTCAAGAGAGCGGGGTTGAAGGAGTCGTACTCATCGTGATCCAAATCACCGGAGATCCTAGTGCGAGCAGACGGCACCTCCGCGTTCAACACACGTACAGCCGGTGGCGTCTCCCATGCCTTGATCCAGCAAGGAGAGAGGAGAGGTTGAGAAGACTCCATCCAGCAGCAGCACTGGCGTGGTGGTGATGGAGGCGTGGCAATCCAGCGGGCCGCCAAGCACCGCAAGAGAGGAGAAGGGAGAGAGGTAGGGCTGCGCCAAGAGGAGAGGTTCTCATGTGTGGCAGCCCCAAATCCTCAAGTATATATAGGGGAAGGGGCTGTGCCCCTTTAATTTCCACCCCAAGGGGTAATCCAATCATGTCTATGCTCAGCATAAACACCAAATGACAATTATTCAGGTTTAATACTAATCTTGATGGTAGAGGGCGTGCGATGTTTGATCACATCAAACTTGAAACACTTCAACACATATCGTCACTCACCTTTAGCTAGTCTCCGTTTATTCCGTAGCTCTTTTATTTGAGTTACTAACACTAGCAACGAACGGTATCTTAATACCACAGTGCTACTAGGAGTACTAGCAAAGTACACATTAACATAAGTATATCAATATACTTCTATCGACCTTGCAGCCTTCTCATCTACCAAGTATCTAGGGTAGTTACGCTTGATGTCATTCCTCATTCTGAAGCACTTAGTCTCGGTGGGTTCAACCTTGGGTTTCTTCACTAGACAGCAACTGTTTTACCGTTTCATGAAGTATCCTTGTTGCCCTTGCCCTTCTTGAAACTAGTGGTTTACCAACCATCAACAATTGATGCTCCTACTTGACTTCTACTTTAGCGATGTCAAACATCGCGAACACTTCAGAGATCATCATATCTATCCACGATATGTTATAGTTCATCACGAAGCTCTAGTAGCTTGGTGGCAATGTCTTTGGAGAAACATCACTATCTCATCGGAAGATTAACTCCCTCGATTCAAGTGATTGTTACACTCGGACAATCGAGCACAAGCTCAACGATTGAGCTTTTCTCCCTGAGTTTGCAGGCTAAGAAAATCGTCGAGTCTTATACCTCTTGGCGTGGGCCCATGAAATCCCAATTTCAGCCCTTGAAACATCTCATATGTTACGGCGTTTGAAAGCGTCTTTGGTGCCTCTACTCTAAACCGTTTAAGCGAACTATCACGTAGTTATCAAAGCGTGTATGTCCGATGTTGCAACATCCACAAGCGGCGTTTGGGGTTCAGCACTTGGCGGTGCATTAAGGACATAAGCTTTCTCTTGTCCGCATAATCGCTACTTTCACTTTCAACTATATTTTCTCTAGGAACATATCTAAACATTGGAGCTAAGCGCGAGCTTCACGACATAATTTGCAAAAGGTCTTTTGACTATGTTCAGGATAATTAAGTTCATCTTATGAACTCCCTCGAGATAGACATCCCTCGGTCATCTAAGTGATTACATGATCCGAGTCAACTAGGCCGTGTCCGATCATCACGTGAGACGGACTAGTCATCATCGGTGAACATCTTCATGTTGATCGTATCTACTATCGACTCATGCTCGACCTTTCGGTCTCTGTGTTCGAGGCCATATGCGTACATGCTAGGCTCGTCAAGTTAACCCTAAGTGTTTGTGCGTGTAAATCTGTCTTACACCGTTGTATGTGAGCGTAGAATCCATCACACCCGATCATCACGTGGTGCTTAGAAGCGACGAACTTTGTAGCGGTGCGATTAGGGAGAACACTTCTTGAAATTGTTGTAAGGATCATCTTATTTACTACCGTCGTTCTTAAGTAAACAAGATGCATAAACATAATAAACATCACATGCAATTATATAGTAGTGACATGATATGGCCAATACCATATAGCTCCATTGATCTCCATCTTCGGGGCTCCATGATCATCATCGTCACCGGCATGACACCATGATCTCCATCATCATGATCTCCATCATCGTGTCTCCATGAAGTTGTCTCGCCAACTTATTACTTCTACTACTATGGCTACGAGTTAGCAATAAAGTAAAGTAATTACATGGCGTTGTTCAATGACCTGGTCATACAATAAATAAAGACAACTCCTATGGCTCCTGCGGTTGTCATACTCAACGACATGCAAGTCGTGATTCCTATTACAAGAACATGATCAATTTCATACATCACATATCATTCATCACATTCTTCTTGGCCATATCATCACATAGCATACCTGCAAAAACAAGTTAGGCGTCCTCTAATTGTTGTTTGCATGTTTTACTGATGGCTGCTATGGGTTTCTAGCAAACGTTTCTTACCTCAAGACCACAGCGTGATATGCCAATTGCTATTTACCCTTCATAAGGACCCTTTTCATCGAATCCGTTCCGACTAAAGTGGGAGGCGCACCCGCTAGCCACCTTATGCACCAAGTGCATGTCGATCGGTGGAACTGTCTCACGTAAATGCGTGTAAGGTCGGTCCGGCGCTTCATCCCACAAAACCGTCGAAACAAGATTGGACTAGTAGCGGTAAGCATATTGAACAACATCAGCGCCCACAACTACTTTGTGTTCTACTCGTGCAAAGAATCTCATAATAGACCTAGCTCATGATGCCCTTGTTGGTGAGCGTAGCAGAAATTCAAAATTTTCCTCGTGTCACCAAGATCTATCTATGGAGAAACCAGCAGAGGGAAGGAGGTGCATCTACATACCCTTGTAGATCGCTAAGCGGAAACATTCAAGAGAGCAGGGGTTGAAGGAGTCGTACTCATCGTGATCCAAATCACCGGAGATCCTAGTGCGAGCAGGCGGCACCTCCGCGTTCAACACACGTACAGCCGGTGATGTCTCACGCCTTGATCCAGCAAGGAGAGGAGGTTGAGAAGACTCCATCCCAGCAACACAGCAGGCGTGGTGGTGGTGGAGGCGTGGCACAATCTTGAGGGGCCGTGGCACACCACAGGGAGAGGAGAGAGAAGAGGCGAGCTGGGCTGCACCAGCGAGAGATAGAATGGCGTGTGTGGGCAGCCCCTAAACCTCAAGTATATATGGGGAAGGGGAGGAGGGTCGCCCTCTTTCAGGATTCCCACCCCTTTAGGGTGCAGGCCCAAAACCCATCTATGGTGGAGGCCATAAGGGGGAGGAGAGGAGGCCGGGGAGTATGGGCCTTGGGGCCCATCTGCACTTAGGGTTGCCCTCTTCTTCTAGCACATGGGCCATGGTGCTGGCGCCCCTAGCCCCATTAGGGCTGGAAGCGTCCATAACTTGGCCCATGTACTGCCTCTGGAGCATGGTGGCCCCACTTGTGAACCTCACGGACCCTCAAGATCCTCCGGAATCTTAAAACTTCCGTACAATGCAACCCCAAAACTTTTCCAGTGACCCCAACAACAGGACTTCCCATATATAAATCTTTACCTCCGGACCTATTCCAGAACTCCTCGTGGCGTCCAGGATCTCATCCGGGACTCAGACCAACATTCGGTAACCACATACAAACTTCCTTTATAACCCTAAGCGTCCATCGAACCTTAAGTGTATAGACCCTACGGGTTCGGGAGACATCTGGACATGACCAAGAGGCGTTCTCGGCCACTAACCAACAATGGGATCTGGATACCCATATTTGGCTCCCACATATTCCACGATGATCTCATCGGATGAACCACGATGTCAGAGACTCAATCAATCCGTATACATTTCCTTTGTCTGGCGGTACTGTGCTTTTACGAGATTCGATCGTCGGTATCCCGATACCTTGTTCAATCTCGTTCCGGCAAGTCTCTTTACTGCGTTCCGTAACACATCATCCGTGATACACCCCTTGGTCACATTGTACACATTATGATGATGTCCTGCGAGTGGGCCCAAGATACCTCTCCGTTCACATGGGTGACAAATCCGATCTCGATTAGTACCAACCCAACGGACACTTTCGGAGATACCATGTAGTGCACCTTTATAGCCACCCAGGTTACATTGTGACGTTTGGTACACCCAAAGCATTCCTCACGGTATCCGGGAGTTGCACAATCTCATGGTCTAAGGAAAGATACTTGACATTAGAAAAGCTTGAGCATACTGAACTCACGATCTTTGTGTTAGGCTTAGGATTGGGTCTTGTCCATCACATCATTCTTCTAATGATGTGATCCCGTTATCAATGACATCACAATGTCCATGGTCAGAAACCATAACCACCTGTTGATCAGCGAGCTAGTCAACTAGAGGCTTACTAGGGACATGGTGTTGTTTATGTATCCACACATGTATCTGGTTTTCCTATCAATACAATTATAGCATGGATAATAGCGATTATCATGAACAAGGAAATATACTAATAACTAATTTATTATTGCCTCTAGGACATATTTCCAACAGTCTCCACTTGCACTAGAGTCACTAATCTAGTTCACGCCGTCATGTGATTAACAGCGATGGGTCACATAAGCCATGTGACCAACATCCAAAGAGTTTACTGAGTGTCGTAAACTAGTTCACATCATCATGGAGATTAAGACTCAATGAGTTCTCGAGGTTTGATCATGTTTTTGCTTGTGAGAGAGGTTATTGTCGGCGGATGCATAACCATTCAGATCCGTTATGTTTCACTAACTCTCTGGAGTCATATTATAAAAATGATGTTCACGCTCACTTGGTGCTATTCCAAATGGTTGCTCCATTATCGTATCCGGTTTGCTACTGAGTCATTGGATAGGTGTTAAAGCTTACATCGGCGTAACCCTTTCGCGAACTCTTTATCACCTCCATAATCGAGAAACATGTCCTTATTTACTCCAAGGACAATTTTGACCGCTATCAATGATCCATTCCTGGATCATTCTTGTACTATGGTGACTCATGGCAAGGCACACTTCGATCGCGGTACACAGCATAGCATCTTGTAGAGCCTATGTCTAAGGCATAGGGGCGACCTTTGTCCTTTCTCTACGTTCCGTGGTGAGCTTTAAGTCTTAACTTCATACCTTACATCTCGAGCAGAACTCCTTCTTTGGTGATCCATCTTGAACACCTTCTAGATCATGTCAAGGTATATGCTCATTTGAAAGTACCATTAAGCGGTTTGATCTATCCTATAGATCTTGATGCTCAATGTTCAAGTAACAATACATGTTTTCACTTGAAAACACTTTTCAAATAACCCTATTTGCTTTCTAGAAATTCTACATCATTTACGATCAACAATACTCATCAAAAATTCTATAGTTCTCCCTCACTTCTTTGGAAATACAAGTTTCTCATAAACTTTGTAAACCTAAAATCTTTGATCATCTCATCAAAGTGCACATTCCAACTCCGAGATGCTTACTCCAGGTCCTTAGAAGGATCGCTGGTGCTAGCATACCTTTAGCATCCTTAGGATCGACAAAACTTTCTGATTGTATCACATACAACCTTTCCTTACAACAGGTAAGGAAACTGGTTTTGACATCCATCTGCGATTTCATAAATGCAGCTAATGCTAACATGATTCGCGGACTTAAGCATCGCTACGGATGAGAAAATCTCCGTAGTCAACTCCTTGAACTTGTGAAAACTCTTCAGTACAAGTCGAGCTTCATAGATGGTGACATTACCATCCGTCCGTCTTCTTCTTAAAGATCCATTTATCTCAATGGCTTACGATCATTGGGCAAGTCCACCAAAGTCCATGCTTTGTTACGATATATCGATCATATCACGGTTTCATGGCTTCTAACCATTTATCGAATTTGGGCCCACCATCTTCTCCATAGCTCGTGGTTCATTGTTGTCTAGCAACATGACCTTCAAAACAGAGATCACCGTACCACTCTGAAGCGATCGCGTCCTTGTCGTCCTCGAGGTTCGGTAGTGACTTGATCGAAGCTTCATGATCACTATCATAATCTTCCACTTCAATTGGTGTAGGTGTCACAGGAACAACTTCACTGCCTGCACACTTGTTGAAGTGACGGTTCAATAACCTCATCAAGTCTCCACGATCCTCCACTCAACTTTCGAGACAAACTTTTCCTCGAGAAAGGATCCGATTCAGAAACAATTCCTATTGCTTTCGGATCTGAATTAGGAGGTATAGCCAACTGTTTTGGGTGTCCTATGAAGATGCTTTTTATCCGCTTTGGGTTCGAGCTTATCAACCTGAAACTTTTTCACATAAGCGTCAACCCCAAACTTTAAGCGGCAACAGGTTTCTCAAACCATAGTTCAAGCAGTCGTCTCAGCGAATTACGTGGTGCCCTATTAAAGTGAGTGCGGTTGTCTCTAATGCCTAACCCATGAGCGATAGTGGTAATTCGATAAGAGACATCATAGTCGCACCATATCAATAGGGTGCAACTATGATGTTCGGACACACCCTCACACTATGGTGTTCGGTGATTAATTGTGAAACAATTTCGAGAATGTCTTAATTGCGTGCCAAAGCTTCGTAACTTCGGATACTCATCTCTATGATCATATCATAGACATTTTATCCTCTTGTCACGATGATCTTCAACTTCACTCGAAGAACCATTCAATAATTCAAACTTGTGTTTCATCAAGTAAATATACTCAACATCTACTCGAATCATCGTGAAGTAAGAACATAACGATATTCCTTTGCATGCCTCGGCATTCATTGGACTACACATCAAAATGTATTACTTCCAACAAGTTGCTTTCTTGTTCCATTTCACTAAAAAGCGAGGCTTTCGGTCATCTTGCCCATGTGGTATGATTTGCATGTCTCAAGTGATTCAAAATCAAGTGAGTCCAAGCGGTCCATTTGCATGGAGTTTCTTCATGCATATACACCAATAGACATGGTTAGCATGTCTCAAACTCTTCAAAGCAGTGAGTCAAAGATCCATCAACATGGAGCTTCTTCATGCGTTTATACCAATATGACTTACATGGCGTGCCACATGTAATGGTACTATCATTACTATCTTATACCTTTGGCATGAAAATGTGTATCACTATGATCGAGATTCAATAAACCATTCCTTTAGGTGTAAGACCATTGAAGGTGTTATTCAAACAAATAGAGTAACCATTATTCTCCTTAAATGAATAACCACATTGCGATAGACATAATCCAATCATGTCTATGCTCAGCATAAACACCAAATGACAATTATTCAGGTTTAATACTAATCTTGATGGTAGAGGAGGCGTGCGATGTTTGATCACATCAAACTTGGAAACACTTCAACACATATCGTCACTCACCTTTAGCTAGTCTCCGTTTATTCGTAGCTCTTTTATTTGAGTTACTAACACTTAGCACGAACGGTATCTTAATACTGGTGCTACTAGGAGTACTAGCAAAGTACACATTAACATAAGTATATCAATATACTTCTATCGACCTTGGCAGCCTTCTCATCTACCAAGTATCTAGGGTATTACGCTTCGATTATTCCTCATTCTGAAGCACTTAGTCTCGATGCAGGTTCAACCTTGGGTTTCTTCACTAGAGCACAACTGTTTTACCGTTTCATGAAGTATCCTTGTTGCCCTTGCCCTTCTTGAAACTAGTGGTTTTACCAACCATCAACAATTGATGCTCCTACTTGACTTCTACTTTCGCGGATGTCAAACATCGCGAACACTTCAGAGATCATCATATCTATCACGATATGTTATAGTTCATCACGAAGCTCTAGTAGCTTGGTGGCAATGTCTTTGGAGAAACATCACTATCTCATCGGAAGATTAACTCCCTCGATTCAAGTGATTGTTGCACTGGACAATCTGAGCACAAGCTCAACGATTGAGCTTTTCTCCCTGAGTTTGCAGGCTAAGAAAATGCGTCGGAGGTCTTATACCTCTTGGCGTGGCACGACCTGAAATCCCAATTCAGCCCTTGAAACATCTCATATGTTCTGCGGCGTTTGCGTCTTTGGTGCCTCTACTCTAAACCGTTTAAGCTGAACTATCACGTAGTTATCAAAGCGTGTATGTTCGATGTTATAACATCCACAAGCGTTTGGGGTTCAGCACTGTGGCGGTGCATTAAGGACATAAGCTTTCTCTCCGCATAATCGCTACTTTCACTTTCAACTATATTTTCTCTAGGAACATATCTAAACATTGGAGCTAAAGCGCGAGCTTCACGACATAATTTGCAAAAGGTCTTTTGACTATGTTCAGGATAATTAAGTTCATCTTATGAACTCCCACTCGAATAGACATCCCTCTGGTCATCTAAGTGATTACATGATCCGAGTCAACTAGGCGTGTCCGATCATCACGTGAGGCGGACTAGTCATCATCGGTGAACATCTTCATGTTGATCGTTATCTACTATCGACTCATGCTCGACCTTTCGGTCTACGTGTTCCGAGGCCATATGCATGCATGCTAGGCTCGTCAAGTTAACCCTAAGTGTTTGGCGTGTGTAAATCTGTCTTACACCGTTGTATGTGAGCGTAAAATCCATCACACCGATCATCACGTGGTGCTTAGAAGCGACGAACTTTAAGCGGTGCCGAGTTGGGAGAACACTTCTTGAAATTGTTGTAAGGATCATCTTATTTACTACCGTCGTTCTTAAGTAAACAAGATGCATAAACATAATAAACATCACATGCAATTATATAGTAGTGACATGATATGGCCAATATCATATAGCTCCATTGATCTCCATCTTGGGGCTCCATGATCATCATCGTCACCGGCATGACACCATGATCTCCATCATCATGATCTCCATCATCGTGTCTCCATGAAGTTGTCTACGCCAACTTATTACTTCTACTACTATGGCTACGGTTAGCAATAAAGTAAAGTAATTACATGGCGTTGTTCAATGACACAGGTCATACAATAAATAAAGACAACTCCTATGGCTCCTGCGGTTGTCATACTCAACGACATGCAAGTCGTGATTCCTATTACAAGAACATGATCAATCTCATACATCACATATCATTCATCACATTCTTCTTGGCCATATCATCACATAGCATACCTGCAAAAACAAGTTAGGCGTCCTCTAATTGTTGTTTGCATGTTTTACGTGCTGCTATGGGTTTCTAGCAAAACGTTTCTTACCTCATAGACCACAGCGTGATATGCCAATTGCTATTTACCCTTCATAAGGACCCTTTTCGCCGAATCCGTTCCGACTAAAGTGGGAGGGCCTACCGCTAGCCACCTTATGCACCAAGTGCATGTCGATTCAGTGGAACTTGTCTCACGTAAAAGTACATGTAAGGTCGGTCCGGACGCTTCATCCCACAATACCGTCGAAACAAGATTGGACTAGTAGCGGTAAGCATATTGAACAACATCACGCCCACAACTACTTTGTGTTCTACTCATGCAAAGAATCTCGCAATAGACCTAGCTCATGATGCCCTTTGTTGGTGAGCGTAGCGAAATTCAAAATTTTCCTACGTGTCACCAAGATCTATCTATGGAGAAACCAGCAGCGAGGGAAGGAGGTGCATCTACATACCCTTGTAGATCGCTAAGAGGCGTTCAGCAGCAGGGGTTGAAGAGTCGTACTCGCCGTGATCCAAATCACGGAGATCCTAGTGCGAATGGGCGGCACCTCGCGTTCAACACACGTACAGCCGGTGGCGTCTCCATGCCTTGATCCAGCAAGGAGAGAGAGAGGTTGAGAAGACTCCATCCAGCAGCACAAGCGGCGTGGTGGTGATGGAGGGCGTGGCAATCACGAGGGCTTCGCAAGCACCCAAGAGAGGAGAAGGGAGAGAGGTAGGGCTGCGCCAAGAGGAGAGGTTCTCATGTGTGGCAGCCCCAAAACCTCAAGATATATAGGGAAGGGGTTGTGCCCCTTTAGGGTTCCACCCCAGGGGTGCGGCCAGTCCTAGATCCCATCTGGGGGCGCCAGGGGAGGTGCCTCCCAAGTCAAGTGGGGCCCTCACATGAGGTTTCCCTTCCCATGCATGGGCCTTGGGGGCTGGTGCCCTGGCCCATTAAGGCTAGGCGCCCCTTACAGCCATGCTACTGTATTGGACGTGGTGGAACTATTCCGGACCTCGGACCTCAGATCCTCAGGAACCTTAAGAGCTTCCGTTGTCTGAAAAACCGAACTTTTCGGAACCGAACAACAACTTTCCATATATAAATCTTTACCTCCGGACCATTCCGGAACTCCTCGTGACGTCCAGGGATCTCATCGGGACTCGAACAACATTCGGTAACCACATACAAACTTCCTTTATAACCCTAAGCGTCCCAGAACCTTAAGTGTGTAGACCCTACGGGTTCGGGAATCATCTGGACATGACCGAGGCGTTCTCCGGTCAATAACCAACAGCGGGATCTGGATACCCATGTTGGCTCCCACATGTTCCACGATGATCTCATCGGATGAACCACGATGTCAAGGACTCAATCGATCCGTATACAATTCTCTTTGTCTAGCGGTATTGTACTTGCGAGATTCGATCGTCGGTATCCGATACCTTGTTCAATCTCGTTACCGGCAAGTCTCTTTACTCGTTCCGTAACACATCATCCGTGATCAACCCCTTGGTCACATTGTGCACATATGATGATGTCCTACGAGTGGGCCGAGATACCTCTCCGTTTACGGGTGACAAATCAGTCTCGATTCGTGCCAACCAGCAGACACTTTGGAGATACTTGTAGTGCACCTTTATAGCCACCCGATTCGTTGTGGCGTTTGGTACACCAAAGCATTCCTCGGCATCAGGAGTTGCACAATCTCATGGTCTAAGGAAATGATACTTGACATTAGAAAAGCTTTAGCATCGAACTACGATCTTTGTGCTAGGCTTAGGATTGGGTCTTGTCCATCACATCATTCTTCTAATGATGTGATCCGTTATCAACGACATCCAATGTCCATGGTAGAAACCGTAACCATCTGTTGATCAACGAGCTAGTCAACTAGAGGCTTACTAGGGACTTGGTGTTGTCTATGTATCCACACATGTATCTGAGTTTCCTATCAATACAATTATAGCATGGATAATAAACGATTATCATGAACAAGGAAATATAATAATAACTAATTTATTATTGCCTCTAGGGCATATTTCCAACAGGAGAAGGACTTGAAGACTTTGAAGACCAAGCCAACCAAGGCAAGCAGCCCTTTGACCATGTTCAGAGAGCGGACGGTGGTAAGGGTACTTGACCTTGGAGCTTGAGAATTAGACTTTTACGATAGCTTGGGTTGGGTGGGTGGGAAGATCCACGGCCACGAGTTCTTCTGCTGATAAGGCGTGGAGCGGGGAGGAGGAAGGTAGAACCTGCTTAGCTGCCACTTGAGAGGAAGAAGAAGCTGAGCGCATCTCGATTCTCTTAGAAGCCTCACATTTGAGCTGGGCACTTCTTGCTTGATGCCATGTTGTAGAAATCATCATACTTATCGCTCAAAAAGCACAAGAGCTAATTGCAGATCTTCTCTCAGACCACCTACGAATTGATAGATCATACTCTTTTCATCAGTGCGTCTTGCTTAGCAAAACAAGCGAGCTTAGGCTGGATATTGTATTGATGACAGACATGTTGCCCTGCTTGAGATTGCGGAACTCCTCACGCTTGCTCTCAACAACACTTTTGAATGTGATGAGCTCGAAATCATGGCGGAACTCATCCCGAGTGTGACACGACCTCTCTGGAATCTTTGTATTCTTGGTACCACTCGTGACTTGATCCTTGAGTTGAAGCGATGCAAACTTGACAAAGTCCTCGAGTGCGACTATATCAATATCAACTTAGAAGGATCAATTCAGCTGATACCAACTTTAGCCCCCGATCGGCTATATCTCCCGTGTCCCGAA
>JAHIAM010003128.1:0-24316 GCA_021605205.1 Aegilops longissima
AGTTGAATCGCGTTGTCTTAATGCGATAAGGAGAGCGAAGCGAGAACATGGGTTTGTGTCGGAATGATCAATGAGTTGCTTGCACGATGGGCTGGGGTGAAGAACTGCCTTGGATGGGTAGTCGAGGTTATCTTGAGAGGCAGAACCTATCATGAAAGCACACGAAATAAACACACAAGACAATATGCAACAATATGATGCATGCTATGACATGGCAATATGGATGTGTGTTGGCCTAATGCAAGTTGAAGAGCAGGGGGATGAACTCATTTGAATCAAGGATTCAAATGATAGCTCATTGAGTTAGTCCTAATGGTGCAATATCTTATTCTGGTTATTCAGCATAGTTAACTTGTTTTAACATGCATGAAACCTGTACCAATGGATAGAGTGTATTTTTCTGATAATTTTTCATATATAAATCTTTGCATTTGGAGTTATAGAATAAAAGTTATAAGCATTTGAAATTTGATTTATATTCTGGAATTTATTATATCAAAATAAATCCAGAATTCATTTATTAACGTCGGCATGAGTCGACGTGACGTCGAGGGGGTCAGAGGTCGTCGAGGTCAAGCTGACGATGGGACCCGCATGTCATGAATTAGTTTAGCTAATTAATTTTAATTAGAACTAATCTAATTAGTTAACGAAGTCCACATCATTGACTCGAGAAGCGATCAACAGGGCCCCCGATCGGTGGTCGATGTAATCAACTTCATGGCGTCTAGCCCTTGGCGAACGGCAGAAATGGCGGAGCGAAGTGCTTTTACGTTCGGCCACTAAATGGGGCCGGAAGGCATCTCGTGGGCTGGAGAGCGAACCGCGTCTATTGGTGGGGTTAGTTGGAATTAGGGGTGGCGGAGTTGGCACCGGCGGCGAGTTTAGCGCGGCCGGGGGCTCGGGTGATGTCGGGCTTGTCGCTGGGGGCAAGGTGAGGCGTGTGGAGTGCGAGTTAGACCCAGCGACACGGTGAGTCACGATGGACACGGTGGCGTGGCGTTGGGTGGCGAACCGTCGTGACGAGCTCCGCGTGTGTGCGTTCAGGCGAGCTTCGTGTGCTCGTTGTGGTGCCGAGGAAGAGAGTGGAGAGGATGGGGAGGTAGCCGGGCTCACGGCGATCTCGTAGAAACCTCGTCGAAGTCGAGGATGAACCAGAAGTGGCGGCGGCGTCAAAGGGATCTCCGGCGGTGGCGGGCGGCGGGGAATCGGTGCGGTGGCCGGGCGAGCAAGTGCTCGGGGCTTGGCTAGTTCGGCAGAAGTCGGTGCAGCGGCGACGGACGGACAAGGTCTCGTGGCTGTAGAGGGCAGCGGTGGCTACAGCTCTGACGGTGGAAGCGGCGGCAGTGGCGTCGGCCATGGCGAGGAAGCGAGGAGAGGCGAGGGCGAATGGCGTGTCCGAGGTCGAGCGGCAGCGTGGAGGCCGTCCGAAGCGGCGGCGAGGAGGTGAAGCAGGCGGCGGCCAGCTGCGTGGCGCGCCCAGAGCTCGCCGTCGGGCACCGGGCTGCTGCTGGCGAGCCAAGCAGCTCGTTGGCGCGAGCTCTGGGCTGGGCAGCAGTGGGCGAACGCAGCGTCGAGTAAAGGTTTTCCTTTTTAGTCTTTTCTAATTTTCCTGCAACTTTGTGGGGTTTTAAAAATACCAAAACTATTTTAAAATTCACCAAAATGCTCCTGGTCACTTGTTGGAATATTCCCAACATGAAACATTTTGGTTTGACAATTTTTGAACATTTAAAATATTTTATATAATTAAAAAATGCTCAAGTTCAAAACTTGTGGATTAATCCTAGAACCCTTAGATGACCTAGAAAATGGTACACCTTCTTTGACATGGGTTACGAACCAAAGTAAAGAGGATGAACATTTTGAAGGGCATTTCAGGTTCATTGAAATAAATTTTAGTAAACCCTAGTTGTTTTAAGGGGGGTGCAGGGTTTCTGCCTTCCCATTTCAAATTCAAATGAAATTTAAACATGATGCACACCTAATGCATGGTCTAGCGGGATGTGACAACTCACCCCCACTCAAAAGAATCTCGTCCGAGATTTAGGATCTATTGCGAAAAGGTGGGATACTCAAGTCGAAGGCGATCCTCCCTTTCCCAAGTTGCTTCTTGCTCGGAATGGTTTGACCATTGAACCTTTAGAAACTTGATATTCGGCGTCGGTGATGCGCTCGGCGATCGAGATCTGAGCGGGATATTCTCGATAGGTGAGGTTATCTTGGAGATCAAGCGTTTAGTGGTCTACTCCACGGATAGGATCCAGAAACAGCGCTGAGTTGGGAAGCGTGGAAGACATCATGGACTCTGGAAGATGCGAGTAGTTCAATTGGTGAGCAACTTCTCCTCGTTTGGCAAGAATCGAAAGGGTCCAATGTAACGAGCCAACTTGCCTTTGATACGAAGCGATGGGTTCCCTTTAGAGGAGTAACCCGGTAAGCCTTCTCGCCAATTTCATAAGTCATGGGCTTATGCTTGCGGTCATATTGGCTCTTTTGGCGAGATTGGGCTGTTTTCAATTTCTCACGAATAGCGAACCTGCTCTTACCTTCTGAATCATGTCCGGGCCAAAGTTGTCTCTCCCGGTTTCGACCAGTTTAAGCGTTCGACATTTCCGTCCATAAAGAACTTGAAAGGGCTTTGCCCAGGCTGGCTTGATAACTATTGTTATAAGCGAACTTCGGCGAATGGAAGGCATTTCTCCCAATTCATGCGAAAGAGATGAAGAAGCTCGAAGCATATCCTCTAAGATTTGATTGACTCGTTCTACTTGACCACTTGATTGGGGATGGAAAGCGGTGCTAAAGGAGGCGAGTTCCCATAGCGTTTTGGAAACTTTCCCAAAATCGAGAGGTGAAGAGACTTCCACGGTGCGAGTTAATCTCTAATGGAACACCATGAAGAGACACTATTAGAGATGTACAAATCAGCTAGGCGGCTAGCGGTTATACTCTCCACGAGCGGGTAGGAAGTGGGCTACTTTGGAAGGCGATCAGCGACAACGAAGATAGCATTATTCCCTCTCTTGGTCTGGAAACCCGGTAATGAAATCCATACGATTTTATCCCATTTCCATTCAGGAATTTCCAAAGGTTGAAGGGTACCGGCGAGGCCGTTGATGCTCTGCTTTAACTTCGACGGCGAGGCGTCGCAATTAGCAATGTATTGGCGATTTCTCTCTTCATCCTAGTCCACCAAAACCTCGGCGTAGATCTTGATACATTTAGTACTACCGGGATGAATGGTGAGAGGAGAGTCATGAGCTTCCTTAAGGATCAATCGCCTCGAGTTGCGCACCTTAGGGACCACTAGGCGGTCTCAAAGAACACGACACCTTGTTCATCAATGGAGAAACAATCTGCGACTCCTTTCTTGATGTTTCTCCTGATCAAGGAGACTCCGGATCTACCTTACGTGCTTTGATGATCTGATCCGTAAAGGTAGGTTTACGCCACCAGGGTGGAAGGAATCCTCGAGGAACAATGTGAAGATTAAGCTTACGAAATTCCTCGTGGAGAAATGGTTGACTTTGTTGTAACATCAGATTGTTACAATAAGATTTGCGACTTAGTCGTCAGCCATGACATTAGCTTTGCACGGGGTGTAGGATATTCCTAAGTGAAATCTGTAATCAACTCGACCAACGTCTTTGCACGAGATTCAAATCCGGTTGGGTGAAGATATATTTCAGACTTTGGTGATCGGTGTAGATTTATAGCGATTACCCGAGAAGATAATGTCGCCAGTTTTGAGTGCATGAACCCTTGCTGCAAGCTCTAGATGCGTGTGTGGGGTAGTTATCCTCATGTGGGCCTTGGCTGTCGAGCGTAGGCAATCACAGCGATCTTGCATGAGTATGCAACCTAGTCCTTGTCATGGCGTCATAATAGATAATAAAGTCCTTAGAAATCTGGTGGAACAAATGCGGGAAGCGGATGTCGAGCGTCTTTTCAGTTCTGAAAGCTGATCTCGCCTTGTGGCGTCCATTCGAACTTCTTATCTTTCTTGAGGAGTTCGGTTAGAGGTTTAGCAACTTTAGAAATTCTCGTGAAGCGGCGGCAATAGCTCGCTAATCCGAGAAACTCGAACTTGCTTGACCGATTCAGGTGGAGTCCAATCAGGGCGGCTTGAACTTCGCTTCGGGATTGACACAATACCCTTACGGAGATTACATGTCCTAGATAGGTCATACGGTAACCAGAATTCACATAGAGAATTTGGCATAAAGGCGGTGCTCTCGAAGTTTCATCAATACTAGCCTTAGGTGTTGGCATGTTCTTCCTCATTCTTGGAGTAGATGAGTATATCATCGAGGTATACCACGACGAATTTATCCAAATACTCCATGAAGATTGAGTTCATTAACGAGAGAAAGTGGCTGGAGCATTGGTTAATCCGAAGGACATGACGGTGTACTACGTATTGGCCATAACGAGTAACAAAAGCCGTTTAGGAATGTCCCGTTCTTGATTTTGATTTGATGGTAGCCCAACCTCAAATCCATCTTGGAAAAAGGCGAGGATCGGCGAGCTGATCATACGGTCGTTGATCTGAGGCGGATACTTGTTCTTGATAGTGACCAAATTGACAGGTCGGTAATCTACAACCATCCGATCCGTACCATCCTTCTTCTTGTGAAGAGAATGAGGGCAAGCCCATGGAGATGAACTAGGGACGGATGAAACCTTTTGCAAGGACTCATCGAGTTGTTTCTTAAGTTCAGCTAGTTCTAGGGGTGCCATCTTATAAGGTCTTCTAGAGATTGGGGCGGTTCGGGAATAAGATCTATCACGAACTCGACATCCTGTCGGGTGGAACACTGGCAGTTCTTCGGAAAGACATCCAGGAAATCACGGACTACGGAATATCTTGAGTGCGGAAGGGGTTGGCATTTAAGGAGTAAAGTGGCGCTTAGACACTCGGGTTAAAACATTCTTTGTTTTGCCGAAGGATGGGTAAGTTGAACAGTTCTAGTAGAGCAATCAATCTTAGCATAATGGGCTGACATCCGGTCCATACCCAAGATGATGTTTATGTCAGAGGACTTGAGAGCTATTAGAGATGCAAGAAAGACTAATCATCGACAAAATTTCATTCCATGACTTATTCTAGAGGTTTGCCATCTAGAACCGGAGTTTAATTTCCATGGAGGTAGGCATGTCACAGAATGTGGTGTTGTGCAATCGAGCATAGCTCTCGAAATAAATGAATGAGATGCTCGGTATCAAAAAGAGCGGTTGCGGATGGCAATTAACAAGCGTGCCGAGGGCGGCGTTGGGATCCTCATAGGTTTCTTGGCGAGAGACATAGTTGACATGGCCACGGCGGTGGCAATGGCTTAACATAGGGCACCTTTCTGCTGGCTTGCAGCGTGCAGCAGACTTTCGGCTTGATTGGGGTTGTTGCAGGGACACTCTCGGATATAGTGGCCCGTCTCTCCACTTGAAGCAAGTTATCACATTTGGGCGTGGAGCAGCATTAGCAGTTGGACCTCCATAAGTCTTGGGTGGAAAATCGGCTGGTTGGGCGGCGCCTCAAAGGATGGCCTCGGGGTGAACACAGGTGGTAGAGCGTGTTGGAACCCAAACCCGGCGCTGGGATCGAGCGGATGGCGATCGAGTCACGGATGTGCTTGCGTGAAGCCTCAAAATCAATCTGCCGGTTTGGTGATGGCCTTATTGACTAACCGGAAAAGAGGTACACTCATGCAGGCGGAGATCTCGGCGTAGCTCGGGGCTAAGTCCTTGCGGAACCTTGCACTTCTTGGCATCGGTAGAAACTTCTTGGGAGCATAACGTGCTAACCTCCCAAATTCACGGTGTAGGCATCCTTTGTCAGCCTACCTTGGGTGAAAGCTGCGAAATTCCTCACGTTTGCGGTCCATAAGACCTTACGGAATATGATGCTCACGGAGGCGGCACTGAATTCATCCCAAGTTGTAACTTGTCAGCGGACGCATAGCCTCATAATTTTCCCACGAGAGACTAGCGGGGCCTTCAAGATGATAAGCGGCAAAGGTAACCTTGTCGGCCTCGGCCACGTTGGCGGAGCGCAGCTTGTGGTGGATCTTTGCGAGCCAATCATCTGCGTCGAGAGGCTCGGCGGAACATTTAATTTTGGGGATATAGCTTGCGAAATCGTTGGGTGAAACCACATCGTTTCTTGGCTGGCGTCTGTGTTTTGTTCAATCCGCTCCAATAAGCGGTTGGTTTGGCGCTTATTGCGTTACGCTTCGGCATCACCTCGGCCAAAGATGGCGGTTGCGGCAGATTCACATTTACGGCTGCCTTGGCTTCTCCTGCTCGGGAACAGCGGGAGTGTTGCAGTGTTGACCATCACAGGAGACAAAGCAAAGGTTTAAACCAGGATGGCAGAATTTAACAAGGAAGTGCGGAAGGTAATGGATAGCATGGAATGCAAAGATGTTCATCCGTATGACATGGTAATATAAAACTGCCATATATATATATACCAGCGGTCATACACACCATTCATAGTTTAGTACAAGCTGTGAAGTACAACTATAAGGAAAGGCGTTACATCTCATGGGAAGCATTCCAACTCCTATACATTATTTTCTACACTTAGGAGCGATACACACTAAGTCGTATTCCACAAGTCACATGAGGCGGTGGAAATACAACTAATACCATACTAGGAATACTACTACTATCTCGAGGCAGCTCCATAGTAGTCCTCATAGAAGTCACCACCCGGACACGGAAGTGGAACATGATCGTCAGGAAGCAGACAATCTGTGGGGCACTGTGGACCATAAGGACTCGGATGTGGCCGTGGACCAACAAGCAGTGGAGGCAGAGGCCCACGAGGAGGTGATGCCTCCAACCTCCGCCACTCCATAAAGTCTGGCAGACTCGCCCTTACAGTACAAGTCTCTCATGTCCATATATCCGGCTTGCACGGCGGTGCAAACCTAGTCGAGTAGCCCGTGGTCGAGCGGGCATTAAAAAGCTCCATGCGCAAGGCCGGTTCTCACGGTCCTTGTCCTCCAACAACTCGGTAGTAGTGCGAAGGTGAGTCCTCATGGGATGCATCGCTGTACAAACCACGAAGGTAGCCATGCGCCCGGGGAGGATCTTGGCATATAGCGAAATCGGTGTTGCTCGACCAAGCGTTACAGCTCGAATAATAGTCATCATGGAATAGGCTGCATCTTGCAGACATTCCAATAGTGATTCGAGCCCATAAGAGCGATGAAGTGGCTCGATAGCTCCGGGATAAGATGGATAAATCCGGACCGTGCATAGGTATTGGCTTTGATTGAAATCCTAAACTGCTCCTCGGCGGTATATTAGGGATACCATCGATAACAGACTCAATCATCACCCGAACCAACATTGCCGTGTGACGCACACATCAATGCAGCGATCGAGCGAACCACTTGGTTACGAGGCGGGTGGCCATCTGAAAGCACAGCCACAATGCAAAGGCATTAGAATTTCTAGGGAAAATCGGGCAGCATAACATACGTAAATGCTCAAAATCAGATTTGAGACATTCAAAATCAGATTGCAAAACCACTCAACAACATCATATCAAGGTTACGGTTCAAATGATAGCATACTAAAATTTAGTAGCCTTGAGCGAGGATGTAACCAACAATCCTATAAGTTACTACGGATTAGTAACACGTGAACACGATAGAGAGAAAGAGCCTAGTCCTAAACCCCGTCGAATGAGAAGAGGATGACTCGGATCGAGAGGGCATAAGGTAAAGGAGTAAAAGAGCCTTCGTTCCTTCCACAATCAATTCCCTACATATAACTAAAGCATTTCTAGACTCAACTTGACCAGTTTGGCTTAGCGAACCTACAGGCAGCCCTGCTCTGATGCCAGCGCTGTCGGGACCCGATTCAAGTCACATCGACCTGGCTGGTAACACCTCATATCACTTTGCGGCCTCACGCGGTATTCCCAGGTGTCGCCTTACCATGGCCGGGACCGTTTAAGCGTCTTTTGGCTCACGTATATGATAGTGTCGCTAGCATCCACATGACAAAGAACCGGGCCGACATGGCTGATCGTGAACCAAAGCGGCACTAACCTATGGGGACAGGCATACATGAATCACTTGAGCATGTCGGTCATCAGCGTATGAATTCGGGCTGTAGCCTTTGGGCTATGAGGACTCCGGTATCCGGGCTGTAGCAGAGCTAAGCAGGACTCGAATATCACGCGTGACATTTCCCGAAGGACAGACATAAGGCGAAATGAATCACATGCCGGCCAGTCAAGTGTCCAAGCAGTAGTCTTTGGGCTAGCGAGGACTCCGGTGAACCGGGCTGTAGCGGACTACTATCGCTCGAAGCCGAGACTACATTTCCCCATATGAGAGGCTGCCAAGGATAAACAACTAGTTTGTGGATCCCTCATACCAAGCATTTCAATCATACGCATAATATGCCCGATATGAGTAAATACAACAAGGCATCACAACAAAACTCTACAACTCAAGTACTTTATTTAAGAGGCTCAGGAGCCATACAACTATATTCATACAGGTGGGGTCACATGACCCAACACTCAAATCATACAATCATACAAGCACATGCGGAAGCAAACTAGTCAGATCTGAGACTCTAGAAAGAAAAGAAAGCTTGTTGGAGCCTTTCTATCTACAATGGCCCTTCACAAGTCTTAGATCGCACACAGGTGGCTAGTTCACTCGTCGAAGTCAACATCTACATAGAATCCGTCGGAGGGTAGTATAGTCCTCTGAAAAATATTGATTAAGCAAACATGAGTACAAAAGTACTCGGCAAGTCTTCTACAGAATCCTATCATACATGCACATTCTCAAGAAGGAGGTGGAGTTATTTGCAGACAAGCCAGCTTTGACTCTTGGCTAAGCTATCCTCGTGACACCACTTTGTAAAGCATTTTTTCGTACAGAGTCCACTAATCACCATCACAATACTCCACCGTGGATCCTCTCGTCATCCCGAGAGAGGGCCATCCACGATACTCACACTATCTTGAGGCTTTTAGTAGTATCCATTTACTTGTCTATGGTGATATAGGTAACCGAAGTCCTTCTCCGTGGACACGGCTATTGAATAGATCATATTTAACCTGCGAGGTGTACTTCTTCACTGCGCTCTCACCACTTATAAATGCGTTTACACGACATGTACTCAACAACCTTCAGCGGAAGCCCAGCGTGGGTGTCGGCCACACCTACCTAAACACTCAAGTCCCTAGTCCGGGTTTATCGCCTATTCGGGTTCCATCCGAAGTCGGCCGAGGTTTCCCATACAGCCCGAGCGATGTGCGGGGTTCCCGAGATACCAAGCAGGCACTTTCGGTACACAGACCACGTGCCTACATAACACAACCCACCCCTAAGGTCAGCGTTGCGTCGGCCTGACATGCTACAAACACGAAACTACTTGCAACTCCGGACTAAACGAGGGTGGTTAAGAAGCGAGAGGTCCATTGGTTTGATCCCAATGTGTGGTAGTAGCTAGTTCATGGATCACAAACACAGATCTCAGTTCTTAGGATGGCTTCAATGAAACAACCCACCATGTACTCCTACATGGCCTCTCATCGATACCTTTACCAAATCGTGTTCAACACTTTCCTCTCGAACCAACACAACCTTTCCTCCAGTTCATCATCCCGATGAGCGGACGACACAACTCTAAGCATAGCAAGCATAGCATGGTAGGAATCACAAACATGGCTCAATCAACTCCTACACATACTAGTGGGTTTCATCTAATTCTTGTGGCAATGACAGTCATGCAAAGGAAGTGGGTTCAACTACCGCAGCACACAGCAGTTGAATCGCGTTGTCTTAATCACGATGCTTGAGAAGCGAAGCGAGAACATGGGTTTGTATCGGAATGATCAATGAGTTGCTTGCGATGGGCTGGGGTGAGAAGCGCCCTTGAGATGGGTAGTCGAGGTTATCTTGAGGGAGAACCTATCATGAAAGCACACGAAATAAACACACAAGACAATATGCAACAATATGATGCATGCTATGACATGGCAATATGGATGTGTGTTGGCCTAATGCAAGTTGAAAGAACAGGGGATGAACTCATTTGAATCAAGGATTCAAATGATAGCTCATTGAGTTAGTCCTAATGGTGCAATATCTTATTCTGGTTATTCAGCATAGTTAACTTGTTTTAACATGCATGAAACCTGTACCAATGGATAGAGTGTATTTTTCTGATAATTTTCATATATAAATCTTTGCATTTGGAGTTATAGAATAAAAGTTATAAGCATTTGAAATTTGAATTATATTCTGGAATTTATTATATCAAAATAAATCCAGAATTCATTTAATCTTGTCGGCATGAGGTCAGCGTGGCGTCGGAGTCAGCAGGTCGTCGAGTCAAGCGACGGTGGGACCCGCATGTCGATGATTAGTTTAACTAATTAATTTTAATTAGAACTAATCTAATTAGTTAACGAGAGGTCCACTGTCATTGACTCGAGCGATCAACGGGCCCTGATCGGTGGTCGATGGTCAACTCGCGGCGTCTAGCCGCCCGGCGAAACCGCAGTAGCGGAAGCAAAGTGCTTTACGTTCGGCCACTAAATGGGCGCGGAAGGCATCTCGTGGAGCTGGAGGCGAACAGCGTCTATTGGTGGGGTTAGTTAGGGTCGGGGTGGCGGAGTTGGCGTGGCGAGGACGAGTTTAGCGGCCGGGGCTCGGTGATGTCGGGCTTGTTGCTAGGGGCAAGGTGAGGCGTGTGGAGTGCAGAGTTAGACCCAGCGACACGGTGAGTCACGATGGACGGTGGCGTGGCGTTGGGTGGCGAACCGTCGGCGGCGAGCTCCATGGCGGCGATGCGTTCGAGGCGACTCGTGTGCTCGTTGTGGTGCGAGAAGAGAGTGGAAGGATGGGGAGGTAGCCGGACTCACGGCGATCTCGTAGAAACCTCGTCGAGGTCGGGGATGAACGAAGCGGCGGCGGCGTCAAAAAGGATCTCTGGCGGTGGCGGGCGGCGGGAGTCGTCACGGTGGCCAGGCGAGCAAGTGCTTTCGGGCTTGGCTTGTTCGGCGAAGTCGGCAGCAATGCACGACGGACAAGGTCTCGTGGTGTGGGGGCGGCGGTGGCTCACTGACTCTGACGGTGGAAGCGGCGGCAGTGGCGTCGGCCATGGCGAGGAAGCGAGGAGAGGCGAGGCGAATGGCGTGTCGAGGTCGAGGCGGCGGCGTGGAGGCCGTCGAGCAGCGGCGAGGAGGTGAAGCGAAGCGGCGGCAGGCTGCGTGGCGCGCCAGAGCTTGCCGTCGGGCACCAGCTACTGCTGGCGAGCCAAGCAGCTGTTGGCCAGCGGCTCTTGCTGGGCTGGGCAGCAGGTGGGCGAACGCAGCGTCGAGTAAGGTTTTTCCTTTTTAGTCTTTTCTAATTTTCCTGCAACTTTGTGGGGTTTTAAAATACCAAAACTGTTTTAAAATTCACCAAAATGCTCCTGGTCACTTGTTGGAATATTCCCAACATGAAACATTTTGGTTTGACAATTTTTGAACATTTAAAATATTTTATATAATTAAAAATGCTCAAGTTCAAAACTTGTGGATTAATCCTAGAACCCTTAGATGACCTAGAAAATGGTACACCTTCTTTGACATGGGTTACGAACCAAAGTAAAGAGGATGAACATTTTGAAGGGCATTTCAGTTCATTGAAATAAATTTTAGTAAACCCTAGTTGTTTTAAGGGGTGTTACAGGGTTTCTGCCTTCCCCATTTCAAATTCAAATGGAATTTAAACATGATGCACACCTAATGCATGGTCTAAGCGGGATGTGACACGCTTCTGCTGCACCAAGGCAGCTTCCGTAAGCATACGTGATCTAAATTTGCCATGAAAAGCGTTTGGATTGCGGTCCCCTAATCTACTAAAATTAATATGTAAACATATTTATCCATTAAATAGGTTGTGTTAATATAAAAAATTATATCAACGAAGGGTGGTACAACAAAGCGTTACTCTTGTCTTTGTCACATTGATGTGCGGTGGAAGGCCTTGAGTAGCATGTTCGATCATCGTCGTTTTCATTTTGAATTTATATATGGGTCCAAATTTGTTCCATGACAGGTGGGCCCCTCGGTTGTATGGTTGTAGCACTTTAATTTCCAGCTCAAAATTTGTTCCATTATAGGTGGACTCGGTGTGTAGTTTGTAGCTTATTTGTAATAATTAAAGAGAACACGAGTTTTTGCAAAAATACCATGGTGCGGCGTGGAAGGTGAGATAGGGCGTGTGAGAGGCGGTGGTGAGCAGGAGGAAATCAATTGGGTGAGGCGGGGGTTATGCGGTGTTTGGAGTAGTTGTGGGCGAATGCTACAAAATATAATATAAATCCACGCAATAAATGCCTTCAAAAATTAATCCAAGGTTGGAGTCCCTCGAAATGTAAATAGTTCCGGCTCTTGAGGGATGGCAGGCAGCTTCAATGTGTGGAAGAGATGGGCGTGAAAGCAATGTTAATCGAGACATCGATAGATAGAGAGACAAAATAGTGTGACCCAGCATTACGTTGAAAAGATATATATCTTTGTGGAGAGATATTGTCCGTGAGCTTTTGCGAAGGGTGAGGGCTGTAAGTGCATCTAGTGCCCTTAGTGATTTTGGTGTATTGAAGACTTATAGGTTAAGGGACTAATGTGTTTATGAGTGTACACAGGTCTATAAGTCTATGAGGAGTTTGATATTCTGAGAGAAAATCGACCCTAAAATGAAGTTCTTTGACTAAAGACTTTGATATTACGAAGACTTTAGAAGACTTTGAAAGTGAAGAAATTGGTGTGACCTTGAAGACTTGGTATTCATTTGAGGAACATGAAGCGTGAAGACTTTTGTTTTCGTAGTTTCGTTTTCTCTTTCTTGAGTCATAAAACACCGTAATGTTAAAGGGGTTGAGGAAATACTAAGGAAAAATTTCCATGTGATGCTCAACTCAAAATCCTACACCTACCAATCCCTTTGAGTGAAGCCTTTGGAAATCTCATACAGATTCGGTCAATTTCTTGATGTGAGAGGCGAAGTTCTTACGGTCTTGAGAATTTATTCTGCGAGGAGTTAAGAATTGCATGATCTTGGATTGCCTACGATGAGAACATGATAGCCACGAGAATTTGAGAGTCAAATTTCCGACCGTTCTTGTGTTGTGTGCTGCTGTCCCAAAATATCTTATCCACCTAACGGTCATATCATTGAAGGCATTTATGTCTTATCATGTCGGGCTGCTCCTAGGCTATAAATAGCCGCCCCTACAACCACTAGCTGGTTGGCTGCTCGAGAAGAAGTTGACACTTGTCATTTGAGAGCAACCCATCCTCAAAGGACTTTGGTGAAAATCATCAGTGAGGAAAACCCAAACCAAACCCTACAAACCCAAAGTGATTGAGCATCTTTGAAGAGATTGATCATCGTGGATCCGGCCTTGTTACCTTTGAAGAGTGTGCTTCTTCCAGGCGGTTAGGCGTCATGGTCTAGAAGCATCAAGAGGAATTGTGGATCGCAGTGACCAAAGTCTGTGAAGGTTTGGAAAGTCGCTGAAGACTTACCACAAGTGATTGGGCGAGTGCATGTGACCTTAGTTCAAGGAGAATCTGGTGAGGACTTGGTGTCTAAGCTGCGTGCTTTCGGCGTTGGGTGTCCGGGACTGTGTGTCCTCGAGTTTAAATACTCGGCCGCTCCAACAGGGCGTACAAGCTGAGACAGCAGTTGGAACTGGTCTACAAATCATTGTCTTCACCAACCTTCGCTGGTTCTATTTCCTCAACTCTTTCATTTCCTCATTCTTGTGTTGAGTGTTTGTTCATATCTGTGTTTGAAGACTTTGTTGAAGACTTTCTCAATTTCCTCAGTTCAATTTCTTGATCTATTTGTCTTCATCTTGTGTTATCCTGTGTTTCGCTACGTACTCTGTGATTGTCTTCATTTCATCATGATGACCATGCCGCATTCTGTTATGCTTACTTACGAGTACTTATTCAGCTGCAAGTAGTTCTTCGCTTAGGAATTTCCTCACGACAAATTCCTCGATTGAAGAATTCATAAAATCGCCTATTCACCCCCCTCTAGTCGATATAGCACTTTCAATTGGTATCGAGCAAGGTACTCCTTTGTTACGTGTGATTTTAGTTTAACCACGGGTTTTAGTTATATGGAGCCACGAGGTATGATCAAGGTCTTGGCTGGGTGTCCTACCTTTGATGGTGCGGACTACCCCTCTTTGGAAGAACAAGATGCGAATGCATCTTGAGGCAATGACAACGATCTACGGTATGTTGTGGAAAATGGTGTTCCCTCTGTCTCACCCTCCTTTGAGCGCTACCGATGTGAAGAGATTCAAGCAACTTCGATTCTCAAGCGAAGAATATCATATGTGGCCATCGAGCAAAGGGCAGTATGGAAGAGTGAGTGCTTTGGAAGCTGCTAAGCTCATGGGGACGAGGCTGTCCAAAGTAAATGAAGGAGTCTCAACTCAGCGTGACTCTCGAGTTGATGTTCTTTGCAATCTCTTCAACGCTTCAAAAGACTCGACAATGAAAATGTTCAACAAACCTTGATCGCCTCTTGACATCTCAAATGAGCTTCAAGCGCTTGGTGCCCTTGACATCACCGACCATGAGGTGGTGAAGAAATTATTGAGATAAGCGATTCCTCATTTGATACTCGCAGCGATGATACAAGAGCGTCTTGACTACAAGTCACTTGATCCGGTGATATCCTCGAGAGGCTAAATACTCATGAGTTCGACTTTTGAAAAGAGATCTCTATGGTTCTAGCTATGGCAAATCACGTGCCACGAAGGCCAAGGCTGTATCACGAATCTGATTGTGAAGACTCTGGTAGTAGCCTTGGTGACCCTAAAGAATTAAGCCAGGAGCTAGCACTTGCTCGTGAAGAAGTTCAAAAAGTTCTCAAGGCGTGGTACGCTTTGGAAAATCCTCAAGGAAGCAATGATTCCTCATCCGGTGACTATAAAGAAGGCTATGCCACAAATGCAAGAAACCTGGTCACTATATTCAAGATTGTAAAGAAGAAGAAATATAAGGATTACAATTACGATGGCGCTAAGAAGAAGAAGAAAATCGTCAAAATCTTCATCATCAAAATCCTCAAAGTCTTCATCTCACAAGAAGAGCAGCTCCAAGAAGGCTCGGGCATTCATTGGCAGGAAATGGACTCTGAAGCTGAATCGAGGAACATGAGGAAGAAGAGGCATCGGAGGAAGTCAGTCTGCGGTGTGGCGAGTCGGCTCTGCTCTTTTGCATTAAATCGACAAGTCCATCTTCAACTCTGAAAAGCAGGCCTCACCAACAAAGTGATGAAGATAGTGATGACTCGCTCCCACCTATTGCTTCATGGCAAAGGGTGCCAAGGTACTCAAATATACCTCCTCTGAATCTAGTGAAAATGAATCGATGAAGATCTCAAGCCCACTACTCTAAACTTGCTAAGATTGTTGTAAAACAACAAAGGGCTTTTGAAAGGTTCAAAACATGCTAGATAAAAGTGATGATATGTTGGGTGAAGAAATGGATCGCACTAAAGCCACATTGAAAATCTTGAGACTTGAGTCTAGGTTTGACAGACCTTCAAGGTCATCATAACACTCTCTTATCGATCATGAGAAGCTTTCTTATGAATTTCTTCAAAAGCAAGATCTTGAGAAGCTAAGAGTGAGTTATGAAGATCTTCGAGAAGGCGCGCAATTCATTACTTGCTCAACAAATCAGCGCTTCTCGGGAAGAATTTGTTCCTCCATGCTTAAAGTGCATTGAGCGTGAATCTTCTAATTCTTCACCTGAATGTTCAAATGCTTCAATTATTACAAATTCTTCACCTGCCTTTGCTATCACTAATTCCTCATCGAGGACATTGCTAGTATCCTTGATGATGCGAAGGCTGAAGGAATTGTACATGTGAGGCATGTACAAAAAGCCTCAAGGGCATCAGACTCTTTGTGATGTGCTTAAAAGAAGATCCTCAACAGGAACCCTAGGAAGAGGTATTGCCTTTGAGAGGAAACTCAATCTTGATGGAACATATTGGAAGCTTTGGCGAGTACCCCAAAACCTCATGGGTTCTGCAAAGGGACCTCCAGTTGATCCATCTAACTTATCGGCTTTACATGTGAATCTCCTCATTCTTCGATGAGTCATTTGACTCAACTATAAAATGTTCAAAAATCAGAATGGTGAAGTATTTGCTAGATATGTTGGCACTAAGCTGCAGGAGCGATTCTCCTATGAAGAAAATCTGGGTTCCCAAGAAGTGCCTTGAAAGTCTTGGTGAATGTCCTCATGACACCACACTGTGAAGAATAGGAACCCAGATCAAACTCTTCATATGGACCAAATTCTTCATATGGATCCAAGTCCTCATCGGACCAAATTCCTCCGTGGATCAAATTCCTCAAAAGGATCAAAGTCCTCATATGATTATCATCGTGCTAACAACTCTGTTTACATGAGGGTAGAGCTAAGGGCTATGAATATGTGCATTATTCTTCAAACCAATATGTTCATAAGTCCTCGAAGAATTTCTGCTTATTCATATGCTTACCTAACCCTCTTATGTGAAGCGAAATGGATTGGCCTCTATGCCACCATTCTCATATGGAGCTCATAGAGTGATGAACTCTTTACCACCCCTTGAGATGTGGGTGGTGAAGAAAAAGAACTAATCTTTTCTGCGAGGTCGAGGTCTCGGTCGTGCTTTAACGTCTGAAGAATTTCTTGGACACGACAACATTGCTGTGAAAGGGCGAGCTAATCATGAAGAAATGAACTTTCATTTCACCGTCCTCATCTGCTATATCTGTTTCTTGCTTGATGAAATTCATCGATGAAATTGATATCATATTCTTCAGCGATGAAGTATATGAGATCGTAAGTTGCACTAATTCATCTGCGGGATGATCAACCAAAAGCCAATGAGTGGGTCCTCGATAGTGGATGTACAAATCACATGACTGGTGACAAGAATCTATTGATGGATGCTCCTTATCACCGTCACATCTGAAGCATATCATCTTCTTTGACAAAGGCAAAAGTCAGGTATTGGGTCTTGGTAAGGTTGCGATCTCTAAGGACATACACATGGACAAAGTCATGCTTGTTGAGTCCTTAGGATACAACCTCATGTCGATCTCAATGCTTTGTGATCTTGATATGGTTGTTGTCTTTGGCAAAATATCGTTGTGTTGTGATTATGGGTGACAATTCCAAAGTCTTGAAGGCTTTAGGAGAGGAGACTTGTATATTGTTGATTTCTCTGAGGACCACAACCAGCCGTGTGTCTACTTGCAAAAGCAGGAAGGCTGGCTATGGCATCGACGACTTAGTCACATGAGGCATGAGGAATTTGCACACACTTGCGAAGAAGAAGCATGTCATTGGCATTGAGAATGTCAAATTCCTCAAGGATCACTTGTGTGGAGCACATGAAGCTGGAAAAATGACCAAGGCCAAGCATCCGGCGAAGACTATCATGACCACTACTCGTCCATTGAATTGCTTCACATGGACCTCTTTGGTCTAATCATTACTCAACATCACTAATGATGCATCTCTATGGCTTTGTTATTGTTGATGATTACTCTCGTTATACATGGGTACACATTGTTGCCCACAAACATGAAGTGCGGAAGTCTTCAAGCGATTTTCCTCGAGGCTTCAACCAACTTTGGTGTGAAGATCAAGCACATCAAGTGACAATGGAACTGAGTTCAAGAATTCGGTCTTGATGACTATCTTGATGAACTTGGTATTACTCATGAGTTATCTGCTCCCTATACTCCTCGGCAAAATGGCGTCGTGGGCGCAAAAACAGAACTCTTGTTGAGATGGCTCGCACTATGCTATGATGAATACAAAAGCGCCTAAATCGTTTTGGATTGATGCAATTGATACGCGTGCCACATCATCAACAGAGTATATCTTCTAAATTCTTCAAGAAGACTGCCTATGAACTCCTCCTTGACAAGAAACCCAATGTGAGTTATTTCAAAGTCTTGATTGCTAAATGCTGGATTAGAGATCCTCATCACAATGCTAAATTTGCACGAAAGCACATGAAGGTTTATGCTTGGTTATGGAAAGGACTACGCACACCTCTGAGTCTTCAACAATGTTCTTTACAAGATTGTTGAAGCTGTAGATGTCTTGATTCGATGAAAACTAATGGCTGCATAAAGAGCACCTACCTTACATGATAGATGAACCAGCACTGAGGAATCTATCAAGTTCAAGGCAAATGAGGATGTCATTCCCTCTTGAAGAATCTCTGAAGAATTCATTCCGGAGAGCGAAGACGTCGAGCTGATGCACTGAAGATAATCTTTGAAGAAAATGGTCTTTGAAGAAAATGCTGATCAAATTCCTCGGCGACAACCAGCTCATCCTCGCGTTGCAAAAAAAGTGCAAGTTGACAAGATCATCGATGACATTGAAGCACGGAGTCCTCTCACGCTCAAAAGCTTCACATTTATCTAACTTTTGTGGGCACTATGCTTTTGTCTCTATCACGAGCCCACTAAGGTAGATGAAGCATTCTGAGGCTGGTGGATTCAGGCCATGCAAGAAGAATTACATCGGTTCGAGCTCAACAACGTCACGGGAGCTGGTCAGCGTCCGGATCCTCGTAAGCATAATATCATTGGCACAAAGTGGATCTACGCAACAAGCAAGATGAAAATGGCCTTGTGGTGAGGAATAAAGCAGCGACTTGTAGCTCAAGGCTACACACGAGTTGAAGGAATTGATTTGATGAAACTTTGCACTGTTGCTAGACTTGAGGCTATTGCATATTACTTGCTTATACTAACCATCATAATATCACTTTATATCAAATGGATGTGAAAGTGCATTCCTCAATGGTAAGCTTGAGGAAGAAGTATATGTTGCTCAACCCCAGGTTTTGAAGATCCAAGAATCGACAAAGTCTTGAGACTCAACAAGGCCCTCTATGGCCTCAAAGCAGGCCCCAGGCGTGGTATGATACTTTGAAGAATTCTTACGTGAAGAATGGCTTCACACCGGTTCACTCGACCCTACTCTATTTACTAAATCTTATGATGGTGAACTGTTTGTGTGCCAAATATCGTTGATGATATTATCTTTGGCTGCCTTGACCAGCGTTATAGTGATGAATTTGCCTATATGATGAGTGAAGAATATCAAATGTCTATGATGGGAGAGTTGAAATTCTTCTTAGGTCTTCAAATTCGTCAACAACACAATGGCATATTCATATCTCGGGAGAAATACCTCAAGGATGTTCAGGAAATTGGCATGCAATATTGCAAAAGCGTCAAAATTCCTATGTGTTGGTGTACTAGGTAGAGGTACCCTAGTATCCCGAACTTCGTGTGCTGACGCGTCGCAGCACCCAGCAGCAAAGGCTTGCACAGTGACCGCCAAGGTCCTCGCGGCTCCATTAGAGCCATTCAAGAACAAAGTATTTAATTCAAGGAGACAAGGCCCGGCAAGAGGAGCTTGCGGGAAGAATAACAAAGGCACACAGGAGGCAAGGCCCGGCAAGAAGGCTTGCGGGAAGGCCCGATGGCGACATGCTTAAAGGCGCGACAAGGCAACGACAGCGACAAAGCGCTTGCCGCGGAACTTCTACTCCGTTCCTCCGCTCCGGCTCATCCACCAGCGATGTGCGCCATGGGGCCTTTCGGTATGCGTGGCAAGAAAAGCTGTCTTGACTGGCGGAGCCGATGGTGGCGGCGACAAGATTGCCATCGTGGCGGCGGTGCGCCCCAGATCCTTTTTCTGCATTGTTTAGTCGACTTAAGCGGGCATTTAATGCCTTTGTCCCTAACCGTCGGGGTTAGGTATGATACAACTGTACAAGTAGCTGTACCAACCACGACTCCTTTTCGTTTTGCCCTTGTCTACGTTGCCACACTGTCGGAACCCTTGAGCATATAAAGGAGGCCCATGCATAGCGTAGAAGGGTTCGGTTCATTGAAACGAGAGAACACTCACGCTAGGTCTTGTAGCTCTCGGCGCTCCCTAGCAGAACACAATACAATCGGACAAGCAGCGGTGGGAGTATTATCTCTCCGGAGAGCTCGAAGCTGGGTAAAGCTGCTTCGTGTGCCGCCTCGATCTGCTCTTCGTGCGACCACCCCCCCCATCGAGCCGAAAGGGGCTCGGTCGCCCGGTCCCATAGGTGTTCGTGGGTCGATCAGCTTCCACGACATCTTTGGCGGCGCCGGTGAAGGCGTCGAGGCTGTGAACCTGATCCGGTGTTCACGACAACATCTTCATCATCTTCATCGACATGCCATCGAAGAAGAAGGCTTGGCTAACAGCGGAGCCGTCCACGTCGATCCACCACCATCCGGAGCAAATGGGTGGTGGGGTGAACACCAATGGAAAGGCGCGGCGAGAAGCTCATGATGCTGCCAAGTCCAGGACAAGGTTGCCAGGACCTCGGCGTCCGTACGCACGCTGCGCCCATCTCGGGGGCAGGGACCGGCAGCGTCATGGTATTCCATGATACCATCGCTTTCGTTGGATCAAGATCGGCTGGTGGATCCCGAGGCCCTCAAGACTAGCGTGCCGCGTAACATCTTTGGCACGAGCGAGCCGCGATCGCTGGGCGGAATCTGCTCCTTCTAACATATTTAGAAGTCCGAGCATATCCGCTCCTCGCGCCGTTCATACTGCCACCCGCCACTCAGCGAAGCTTTGGCGAGAGCTCAAGCTGCTCTAGAGATTACCCTCAACAGCCGACAAAGGTCGATGAATGGAGGCCACCATCGAAGTCTCATCGGCTTTGCCAGCGGCGACACTCCATGACAACCGACTACGCCGCTGCGCGACAAGCGACAAAGACACGAGCGGTGGCGGCGAAACCTGTGGGTGCAACCACCATGCACTCTCCACCCGAAGGCCAAGATCGCCAACTCGTCGGATCCACCTCGACGGCGACTCCACGCGTCGCCGGATCCACGAGCTCGTCGCGATCAGCGCCAAGTTCTTCACGAAACGACAACAGAAGCGCGCTCGAACTTCGCATCGGCGCCCGAAGCGGCGTCAATCCGACCAGCGGCTGAGCCCTCTGTCGACATGCATGCGCCGAGAGAACAGGCGACTTACCCGTCTGTGATGAAGCTGCGCTGCGTTCACTCGTGAGCTGCGGCAAATCGATGGCCCAGCAAGAAAATTTCAAGCAGGCGTGCGGAGAAATGCGGCGGCAAGGCGCATCCGTCGAGTTCCTCGGCATCTACACCATTGCGGTGCAAGCTGCGAAGGCGAGCGACAAGATCTGCCAACTACTTCCAGCTGGTACTCAAGCCCAATGTCGGATCTGGCTCATGCACTTGCGGACAACTCCATATCCTCTTGGGCGATCTATGCCATCGGTTTGTTGGCGCCTTCACGGCGGTCACAAACCTCATAGCCAGAAGGCGACCATCATCTGCTTCGCCGAAGGAAGGAGAGCCCTACATAGGATTCATTGGAGATTCAGCCGTTGTACAGCACAACATCCCAAATGTCCACTGCCCGTGGTAATCAGCGTTCCATCGAAACGTCGCGGAACCGCAAGATCTTGCGGAGGAGATGGCGATGTGCAAGATCAAGGGCGTCGATGAGCTATATGCCACGGCCGACAAGTGTGCACATCTTGAGAAGGAGGAGACTCCCGGAGAGAATATAGAAGCGAAGTAGGATCGGCGGTGAGGAGCCGCCCGTGCAAAAGAAAAGCGGTGGCGGAACAACGAGGAAAAGAAAGGCAAAAGAAGTGCTGGTTATCGAGCAGTCCGACAGCGGAGGTGGGCGTAAAAAGCCAAAGTTGGTAGCTCCGGCAAGGAGGTTACCCTTGAGGACCAAGCTGCCGGTATGGCGATCGCCGACAAGCATGGCGGCTCAACAAGCGATATTGCAAGATCCACGGCACCAGGGCCATGACCTCGGAGCTGCAAGAAGGTCGAGCGACTTGTCGAACAACGAAGGCTGAGTATGACTGGCGACAAGGAAAAGCTTAGGAAGGTCTTGGAGGAGTGGCAAAAACACCGACCGGGGAGGGGCCTTGTGACAAGGCCAAGCGGCGGCAGAGACAGACCTCCTTGTGGCGCGACAAGATGAAGATAGCAGCGGCGATGAAGACATGGAAGATGATGAGACCCGGCGGGGAGTTCGAAGCTACGAGAGGTCATGTGCGTTGGCGGTGGTGCTTCTCTGCATACTTCACACCGCCAACTAAAGCGGTGGATGCGGGAAGTCAATGCGGCAGAACCATCCATCGAGTCACGCAAGCCTCGAAATGGTCAACCGCCTATCATCTTTGATATTGAGGACCACCTGATCGCATCAACTGCGGTCGGGTGCTTACCGATGTTGGTTTCACCAACTATCTGCGCAACCTCAAGGTCACTAAGATGCTAGTTGGCGCGGGGCGGCTTGAACCTGATCTCCTCCAGCGGTACTCGAAGCTTGAGATCCACGATGGCGAGCTCGAAAGAGACGGCACATTCAAGAATCAATCCGGGAAGGAGCAAGCCAAAGGAAAAATCACGTTGCCGTGACGTTTGGCAGCAGAGTTGAACTTCAGGGGAGAGGTCACTTTTGGCGTTGCTTGACTTCCCATTGCCTTACAATGGGATACTTGGCCGTCGGCACTCGCCAAGTTCATGGCAGCCTCTCATTATGCATACAACTTGCTCAAGATGCGGGCCCGATAAGTGTCATTTCATCCTGGCGACAAGAAGGATGCTCTTATCTGCGCCGACAAGATCTACCAAGGAAGCGGCAGCATGCGGATAGCAAGTCACTTGCTGAAGCTCCGGGGAAGAAGAAGACCAAGTCCGGCAAAACTCGATGCCCTCTCGCAAGCGCACCTCTTGGTGCTGCGCTACCGTCGAGATGCACCATCGAGCTCCACCGAAAGTACAAAGAAGGCGATGGCAGCTCGCCGAAGACCAAGAAGGTGTCCGCCAAGGAGGACAGCACTGGTGGTACCTTCACCATCGGTGCCTCTCTCGACCCTAAATAGGAAAGCGGCGCTCGTTGCTTTCTGAAGCGGTGCTGTCGGCGTGTTTGCGTGGCAACCGTCGACATCCCGGTGTTCGGGAAAGTAATTGAGCACCATCTTCTTTGTCTGTCCTCATCGCGGCCCATCAAGCGAGAAGTCGAAGCGAGCGATGGGCGCAAGAGTTCATCCGCGAAGAAATCAAGAAATTGGAAGCAGCGAGGCCTTGTCGGAGGTGCTCCATCCTCGTGGTTGGCCAATCCTGTAGTCGTGCGCAAGGAAAGCGGGAAATGGAGACTTTGTATCGACTTTACGATGTTAATAAAGCTTGTCCCAAAGACCCATTTCCCTTGCCCGTATCGACAGATTGTTGACTCCACGGCGGATGTGATTTGCTTTCATTTCTTGATGCGTCTCGAGATATCATCAGATCTTCATGGCGAAGAGGATGAGGAAAACCGCATTCATCACCCCATGTGGCACATATTGTTTTACGTCACGGATGCCTTCGGTTTAAAGAATGCTGGTTCAACATTTGCAAGAGTAGTCCATGGCGGCTTTTGAGCCACAAATGCCGAAATGTAAAGCCTACATGGATGACATAGTGGTCAAGAGCAAGGACAAAGCAACTCGATTCAAGATTTGAGATGAAACCTTTGCAAATCTGCATAAGAATCAACCTCAAGCTCAACCCGAGAAGTGTTTGTTTGGAGTCCCCTCGGCAAGCTTCTCGGGTTCTTCATCTTAGCGGGGAATTGAAGCCAATCCCGACAAGATCAAGGCCATTGAGCAGATTGAAGCACCAAAGCGCGTCAAGGATGTCGAAGACTTGCGGTTGCGTGGCTGCTCTCGGCAGTTTATCTCTAGATCTGCTGGCGCACCACCATTTTCAAAATTTTGAAAAAGCAGGTCAATGAAATGGACTCAGGAAGCGGAGGCTGCTTGCTGCAGGACTTAAAGAGATACATCCTCCTCCCCAATACTTGTGCGCACCTAGGCCACAAGAGAAGTTGTTGCTATATATAGCGGCAACCAATCAAGTGGTTAGTGCTGCGTTAGTAGCGGAGAGGGGGGCGGATGATGAGCTAGCAACCATGGCGAGAGGCATCCAGCGACAAGCAAGGCACTTCACCGGCAAGCTCTGGTCACGACAAAGATGGTCTGGCGTATGAGAGGATCTGAGAAAAGGATGGTGCAGCGCCCGGTTTACTGTCGGTTCCCTTCTGCGGGAGGCTAGGTCAAGGTACTACGGTGTGCGAAATTGCTTTCGGCCTTCTCATGGCCTCGAAAGCTGCGCCATTACTTTCAAGCACATGAGATCACAC
>JAHIAM010003129.1:0-23182 GCA_021605205.1 Aegilops longissima
GCTGCGGCGTGGTGCCCACCGGTCCGCATGAATTTCAGCCAGAGGTTTCGCCTTCCTCTTGAGATACACCTTTGAAGGACTCCGTAGTGCTTTTCTTATAAAGCTCTCCTCATGGACTTTATAGGCTTTAGATCGCCGTACTATGCAGCGAGCCTCATTTTGGTATTCGGGGAGTTCCTGCCTAGTTAGGTAGGCTAGGAATGGTTCCGTCCATGGGGCGATAACCGCCATTATTTCGTGAGCGGAGGGTGTTATCTCGGGGGCCGAGCCTCCCAATGTGTCAGAGTGTTCGCATCGAGCAAGGCGGTTGGGTCCGGATTGTTATTGCCGACTCCCTTCCCATAGTACGGATGGCTTGAACAGCCGCTCGAGAAAGATATTGGGTGGGGCAGCATCGCTTTTGCACCGATCGCGCCAATATATCCGCCTACCTGGTTGTTATCATGGGCTATATGATGAAATTCGAGCCCTTCAACTGCGGCGACATTTTTAGGACCGCATTGCGGTATGCTGCCATTTTCGGTCTTTGGCATCAAAGTCTCCGCTTATTTGAGATATTGCAGGTTCGAATCGCGCACCTCTAGGCGTTGAATGCCCATGGAGATCGCCATCCGGAGGCCGTGCGAATGGGCCTCATATTCGCTGCGTTGTTGGAGTCCGTATACATTATCTCAAGGACGATTGGACTGTGTCCCGGTTGGGGACGCCGGGACGACGCCACTTCGTGCCGCCAACATTTTGGAGCCGTCAAAGTGCATGATCCAATTGGAGTATGCGCCGTACTCTTTAGGGAGTTCGGCTTTGGTCCATTCGGCCACGAAGTCGGCTAAAACCTGCGACTTGATAGCTCATCGTGGCTTGTAGGTTATGTCGAATGGAAGGAGCTCTATGGCCCATTTATCAATCCGGCCCGTCGCGTCACGGTTGTTTATAATGTCATTAAGAGGTGCTTCGGAGGCTACCGTTATCGAACACTCTTGAAAGTAGTGTCGTAGCTTCCGGGATGCCATGAACACCGCGTATGCTATCTTTTGATAGTGTGGGTACCGGGACTTGCATGGAGTTAGGACAGTGGACACATAGTAAACCGTTTTTGAAGAGGGAACCGTGTCCGCTCGCTTTCGCTCGACAACGAGCACCGCTACTGACAACTTGATGTGTTCGGCGATATATAATAGCATTGGTTCGCCCATCGCTGGAGTGCGGCCAGGACCGGATTTGTTGCCAAATGGCCTTTATTTCTTCGAGTCCGGCCAGGCGGCCTCCGCCCACTCAAGTGTTCGGTGCGCCGGAGGAGGCGGTAAAGAGGTAACGCCTTTTCTCCCAAGCGGAAATAAAGCGGCTTAGAGCCGCCACGCATCCCGCCAATTTTTGTATTTGTTTGAGGTCTTTGGAATATCCAATTGTGACAGAGCTCGGATCTTGGCTGGGTTTGCTTCAATTCCTCTACGGACACAATGAAGCCCAGAGCTTTCCTACCGAACGCCAAGACGATTTTTCCGGATTGAGCTTGATGTCATATTTTCAAGATTGTCGAATGTGAGCCTCATGTCGTCTACTAAAGTTTCGACATGCTTGGTTTTGATGACCACGCCATCTACATATGCCTCCTTTGCTTTGCCGATCTGGTTTGCCGACATGTCCGAATCATGCGCCGATATGTTGCGCCGGCGCTTTTGAGCCCAAAGGGCATTGTGTTGAAGCGTAACGGGCGATGGAGTGATGAATGCTGTTGCAGCTTGGTCTGCTCCGCCATCTTGATTTGGTGGTAGCGAGAGTACGCCACGAGGAAGCACAATGAGTCGTGGTCCTGTCAGAAGGCCAATAATTTGATCAATTCGGGAGGGAAGGGATCCTTTGGGCAAGCCTTATTAAGGTCTTTAAAATCAACACATAGGCGCCAGATTTATCCTTCTTGGTACCATCACCAGGTTTGCTAGCCAGTCCGGATGTTTTATATCTCTAATGAATCCGGCTTCCAAAAGTTTGGCTAGCTCCTCTCCCATGGCCTGTCTCTTGGGTTCGAAAGCACCAAGAGCCTGTTTGGTGGCTTGAATCCTTTGAGGATATTTAGGCTGTGCTCGGCCAACCGACGTGGGATTCCAGGCATGTCTGAAGGGTGCCAGGCAAAGATGTCCCACTTTTTTTGTACAAATTCTCGTAGTGCGGCGTCTACATCAGGGTTTAATTGTGCCCCAATGGAGGCCGTCTTTGCAGGGTCCATTGGGTGGACTTGGAATTTGACTATTTCATCCGCTGGTTTAAAAGAAGTGGACTTGGATCTTTTATCAAGTATCACATCGTCCCTGTTCACCGTGGAGCGCATCGCGGTGAGTTCCTCGGCTGCTAGGGCTTCTGATAGTGCCTCGAGGGCTAGTGCGGCTGTCTTGTTTTCCGCGCGGAGTGCTATGTTCAGATCACTAGCAAGAGTGATGATTCCGTTAGGTCCGGGCATTTTAAGCTTCATGTACCCATAATGGGGTATAGCTTGAAAAATTGTGAATGCCTCTCGTCCTAATAAAGCATGATATCCGCTGTTGAACGGGGCCACTTGAAATGTGACCTCCTCGGACCTGTAATTGTCTGGCGAGCCAAACACTACGTCTAGTGTGATTTTTCCTATGCAGCATGCTTCCCGGCTAGGGATTATTCATCTAAAGGTTGTGCTGCTTCGCTCAATGCGGTTCCATTCTATTTCCATTTTTCGGAGGGTTTCCTCATAGATGAGGTTTAGTCCGCTGCCGCCATCCATGAGTACCTTAGTAAGGTGAAAGCCGTCCACTATCGGACTGAGAACCAATGCGGCTGGTGCTCGGGCTGTTCGGAATTTAGGTTCGTCACTGACATTAAAGGTAATAGCGTGTAACTCCATGGATTTATTGTTGCTACTTGGTAGACTTCGCAAGGTTATGGAGTGTTCGCTTTTGCATGTTATTTGATGCGAAAGTCTCAAGACTGTTAACACCGCATCGGTGTTTTGGGCTGGGATTCGAAGCTAGAAGCTCTTCGCCACTTTTGGCCACCGCCGTAGTATCCAACATGCTCAAGGCTATGAGTTGGAGTGGCGCCCTACGTGCTATGAATTTTGCAGGTCCGCTTAGCCAACCCTCCAAGACGGTTCCGCACTTTAGGGGTTTTGGTTTTTGGTATTTGACCTGTGTGCTTGATAATGATGCACCCTTTTGTTTCGGACTAGGGATGTATTCGGGACCGGATTATCCCAAAATTTACTTTCGGTTTTCCAGGCGCTCTCCATCGCACAGTACTTTTGTACTATGGTCACCAAGTCAGCAGAGCGTGTAATTTCGCGACGACTTACGGCGATTAGGATTCCCTTGTCCGTGCAATTATTGCAGAAAATTGGGATTGCGCCCTCCTCTCGGCAGTCCTTTATCCTGTTCAAAACCAGGAGGAATCGCCCAAGAATGATGTATTGCTTCAGCGGGCTCTTGCCGAATTCGAGAGAGATCGCTAATGTTTGGGTGGGCGGGTGAAACTAGATACGGAACCCCGTCCAATTTAGGACTCGGGGGCCGAGAAGTTTCCGAACTCGGAAGTTTGGATTTTTTAGTGCTATCCAATGAGTCCAACCCGCAACCTGACTTTAAGTTCAGGCCTTGATCGACATCCGCCCTCTCTCGGAATCCGCATGGAGGGATCGAACCGGACGTAGCTAGTCCTTAAGGTAGAAGAAGAATCGCCGCATTGTTCCTCTATCACAGCAACATGATGGGTAGCCCGGGAGAGTTGATCTCTCAAATCGGTTTTAGGCCCGATCCGTCGTAGTCTCGTGGCGACTCTTGGCGGCGGCGCGATCCAAGAGCTCGTTTATGGAGGAGAGCTCGATCGATCTAACTGTTCGCAAGTTCAACTAACATGGAGATTGGTTTCGATGACTCGAGAGGTCATCGTCGGCGCGGGCAGCCGAACTAGCGGTCATGAGAAACCGCCAGTCAAGAGTCTCACCGAAAGAGGCTTGGCTTTGGCGATGGTATCGCCTTTAAAGACGAGATGAGGCATCCTGCCCGATGGCGACGGCACGAGGAACTCTCAATGAAAGCACCAATGTCGGTGTCAAACCGCGGATCTCGGTAGGGGGTCCCGAACCGCAGCGCCTAGGCGGATGGTAACAGGAGACAAGGGACACGATGTTTTTACCCAGGTTCGCCCTCTCGATGGAGGTAATATCCTACTCCCGCTTGATTAATATTGATGATATGGGTAGTACAAGAGTAGATCTACCACGAGATCAAGGAGGCTAACCCCTAGAAGCTAGCCTATGGTATGATTGTTGTTCGCCCTATGGACTAAAACCCTCCGGTTTATATAGACACCGGATAGGTTAGGGTTACACAGAGTCGGTTACAATGGTAGGAGATCTACATATCCAGACGCCAAGCTTGCCTTCCACGCCAAGGAAAGTCCTATCCGGACACGGGACGAAGTCTTCAATCTTGTATCTTCATAGTCTAGGAGTCCGGCCGTGATGATAGTCCGGCTATCCGGACACCCCCTAGTCTAGGACTCCCTCAGTCGGCGTTCATCCTCTCCAACACCTGCATCGCCCGCTGATCATCGAGCTTCACACGGGACCACACCTCAACGGCCTCGGGCTGCTTCGTCGGCAGCTCCAGCAGAGGGTTGTGGCATCTAGCGTTCACCATAACCCACTTGCTCCGGAAGCCCTCGGCCCTCTTCCCGGCCTTTGAGATGGCGTTGGACTTGGAGTACGCAATGAAACTCGCGCACGCTGAGATATTGCCGCCCGAGACCCGGAGGGAGAAGAAGTGGTGCAGCAAGGCCACGGAGGGCGTCACCCCGACGTGCGCCTTGCTGTAGTAGGCGAAGATCGACAAGAGGAGGATGGAGTTGGGGTGGATGTGCAAAGCATGCAACCGATACTGGCGAAGGACAACAAGGAAGAACTCAGAGAAGGGAGGAACTAGACCAGCGATGACGGTGTTCATGAAGAAGGGATAGAAGGTGCTCCCCTTGTCCTCCGGCTGGGCGGAGCCAAGACGGAGCGCAGTCTCCCCAATCTCATTGATCTGCGACGCTGCCATCCAGCGCATGAGAGCGAGATTCTTCTCCGTCACGTTGGAAGAGACCAGGGCTGGTGAGTACCAGACCGATGCAGCCCCAGCCAGGGTCTTGCGGGGGGCCATAGTTCGCCGGAGGAGAAAGAATGCGGTAGATCTGGAGATTTTGGAGGCAGGTAGGCGGAGAGCAAGGAAGGGGATCTGGAGCAAGGAGAACGAGGGTAATGAGGTAAGGCTAACCCAGAGCCAGCCTTTTGTTAGTCGAGCAGTTGCCGAGGCAGTGTCGGGAAGCGGAGACACCCACCTCCAATCAACTGCCACGCGGCGCCCAAGGCCGCAGGCTGATGGGCTCCCAGGCGCCCGTGACTTGCCCCTTCGCTTCTCCGCTAAGCCAAGTCCGAGCGCGCTTTGGGCCCGGGGCTACTATCGCATTCTGGGAACGGGGTCCTGTGACTTGCTCTGCCTGCGGCTTGGCGCGGGCTCTGTGGTGGCCCAAGACGCCCATCTTCATCAAGACAAGACTCAAGACCTCGCAGGCAAAATCTGGGCGGACGACGCAAGGCTTCCTCAGGACGGCCTCGCCAGGCAGGCTCACGAGCAGGCGGAGAGATCAAGGCAGGGTACCTCGCGAGGTGCTCGTGACGCAAGCCATGACGATCGAGACCAGGCGGGCGCCGGCCTGTGCAGTGTCCTTGTTTCCTCTTTTGTGCAAAGGGGGCAAGCTCAGACGTGGAGTACCGAGGCATGAGGCAAAGGTTGCCATTTCAGTGCAACAAGACCAAGACCAGTGGAGCGGCAGGATGGAGGTCACCGTGGAGCCCAAGGCGGCGTCATCACCAGTGCTTTTGGCAGCCGAAGACCAACTTTAGTCAGGATAACTTGTACTAGATGTTCCCCTTCGAAATGGCCGTTGTTGGCGCCCTTCCCGCTCAATATTTGGGAAGAGGACCAGGGCCTCTATAAATAGAGCTAGCCACCACCGTAAAGGGCATGAGATAGAATCCTAGCCAGAGAGAGAGAGGCAATCAAACTCCCCCAAGCAGTTCATCGCACCAGCTCAAGAACACCTCTCGTGAGGCTGTTCTTCCCCTGTACCGTTCATCATCAGCCCCTGAGGCAATCCACCACACCACACACTAGAGTAGGGTATTACACCACAACGGTGTCCTGAACCAGTATAAATCTTGTATCCCTTGTGTTGTTCATCGTCTTTAGCTTAGATCTCACGAGGCGATCGGACATAGATCGGTAGGGGAGAGATCTTCGTGCGCACCCCAGAATTCGAACCTTAAGGGTCTACCGGAACCCAACACCCGACAGTGCTCGGCCGATACTCGGCCCACGGCCGAACTCTGGGTTGCAATAGCGGTGGCCTCCATCTCTGCCCAGTATGTCTTGACACGGGCAAGAGCCATCCGCGCACCCTCTATGCACGCCGACCTCTTCATAGCGTCGATGTGCGGCACAACACCAAGGAATTGTTGCACTAAACAAAAATAACTATTCGGCCTTGGTCCTTGCGGCCAAAGATGATCCGCAACAGGCCTCATGGCAAGCCCGGACAACCTATGGAGCTCAGCCCACTCGGCCATTTGCTCATTCAACAGCAGCGGACGCACTGGAACATTGAACTGTGACCAGAACAGCTTTTCCACTTCACGATCTTTTTGATCTTTGAAAACCCGCCGCATCAGCAGCACTCACGCCAAATCCACGAGCGCGCGTCATAGGACTCCATAATTGATCAAGAGGGGCATACTTAGGATCTCCGAACTTTGTCCGCAACAAAAAGGGCTTCCCAGCCGCGATATCCCCGGCTTGACGTAGCTCCTCCTTCGACGCTCTGACTTTAGAGTGGGCATCCTTGGCCGCTACCATGGCCTTCTCCAGGTCCGTCATCTTTGTTCGGTTTTCCTTTTCAAGAAGCTCGTAACGGTCGGCGGCATCTTTCAACTCAACAACCATCTTGGCTATTTTATCCTTGCTTTGGCAATGCGCAGCCTGTTCGGCTCTCAACTCTTCGACCGCCTTTAGAGCGGCCACATTACTCTTCCTGGCTTATTCCTTGGATCAGGCAAGTTCCGCCCGAAGGGTCTCCACGGCGGCAACCCCATCTGCAGTCACAACATATTAAAGATACTAGCATCATGCTCCTCTTAATATGTGTTGATCACCGGAGAAAACACATACCTTGTGCCTCGTCAAGCTGCTTGTTTACAAGCACGATGTCGGCATCCGCCGCGATCAAGTTGCCGCCTCAACTCGGCGAACCTCACCATCCGCTAGCCACCGACCTCCAGCCACCGCACATGAAAGTTTACATGATTATTACAGGACTATGATCCTCTTTTCCGCTGCTTTTGATGACAAGCAACCGAGTCTCAGGGCTACTATCTACATAGGGCACACCTAGCGTAAAGCGGTACATTCAAAACATATACTACTTTATGCACCTCAAAGCCTCTCAAGCAGGCTCATAAAAGCTTCATGCAACCCGCCGGGCGGATGAAATCCTCTCAACCACCGCATCCATTAGCGCACGACGCGCTTCGAGATAGCCGCTTGCTCTAGAAGATTCTTGGTCGGCCAGGTCGCGACCGGACCGTCCGGCCTCTTTTCTGTTGTCTCCTTAGGAGCCGAACACTCCGGACTTCGGGGTCAAGGGTTACCCCGGCCTTGGCGGATCAGGAGAAATCCTCCGTGATTTACACCTTAGGGTCGCCCACCATGAGGCGGGAGGCATGGGGAGGTGTTTCGCTCTCCATCATCTCCGGAAGAATATCCCCCGAAGATGAACTCTGTCGAGAAGGGCTACGATCCATACAAGACATATGCTTCGATTATTGTCCTATGAAATAAAGCATGATATTTTTACTACGGAGTACTTTGTTTACTTACAGCTCGGTGGAGGGCTGATCCCCTTGCGGGCACTGTGCGGTAAGGATACCCTCTGGGGCAGGACCCCCTAGCGAAGATTTCTTCCCTCGTTTGGAAACCATTGTTTCCAAGTCTTCAGAGGCAGTCCTCTTCCTTCCCTAGGGAGAGGGGATTTCAGATTCTTCTCCCCGGTTATCCTCCTTCGCAGAGGCACTAATTCCCCTGGTTTGGATGAATAATGAGTTAGGCCCGCTTTCAGCCTCTTTATTCCCCCTTTATCTTCCCCTGAGGGCGCTTGATAAGGCGCAAGCTCAAGCATTCTGACCAGTACTGGATCTGCTGAGCCTTCAGGAAGGCGGGCCAAACACATGATCATCTTTGCCTTTTTTACCCAGTCCTGGTCAAAGAGCGACTTATCAAAATGATGTTGTGATAAAAAAGAGACAACGTGTTCGGCCGAAGGACTACTTACTTGGGCATCTGGACGATTGCAGCTCAGACCCGCATCCTTGGTGGTGTCCGGACACTTTATTTTTGATCCGAAGAACAATCTGTACATCTCTTCGAGCGTCATGCCGATGAAGTGCTGAATAGCTCGCGGTCCTTCTGGGTTGAACTCCCACATACGGAGAGGCCGACGTTTGCAAGGCAGGTCTCGAGGAACTAGCATGACTTGCATTACCGTGACCAGGCTGACATCTCTCTCGAGGAGATCTCGGATGCGACTCTGCAATATCGGCACATCATTTACTGGCCCCCAGTCCGGCCCCTTGTTGATCCATGACGTTAGTTGTGGCGGGGGGCCCGAGCGAAAGGCAGGGGCGGCCACCCACTTAGTATCGCGGGGAGCTATGATGTAAAACCACTCCCGCTGCCATAAGCTGGATACCTCCGGGAAGGAACCCTTTGGCCATGGAACATTGGTGCCTTTGCTTATTACGGCTCCTCCGCATTCTGCATGTCGCCCATTAATCTTCCTCGGCTCCACATTAAAGGTCTTGAGCCACAAGCCGAAGTGCGGGGTGACGTGGAGGAAGGCCTCACACACGACGATGAACGACGAGATGTGAAGGATGGAATTCGGGGCCAGGTCATGGAAATCCAACGCATAATAGAACATGAGCCACCTTACAAAGGGATCTAGACTAAGGCCTAGCCCTCGGAGGAAGTGAGAGACGAATACGACGCTCTCGCCGGGTTCGGGAGTGGGAATGACCTGCCTTCGAGCAGTTAACCTGTGCGAGATTTCGGCGGTCAGATACCCTGCTTCTCTTAGTTTCTTAGTGTCCTCCTTTGTCCTCCTCTGTGACAGAGGAGGGCATCCACCAACCTTGAAGGTTGGATTGGACATGATTGAAGGTCCGAAGCGCCTAGCCTGAGCCTTGAGCATTGGAACTCGAGGTGGGGGAAGGGTTTGATTGAGTGCGAGAAGAAAAGACAGGCCTTGGCCTCTTTATAAAGAGGATGAATATCAAGCGTCCTCCACGAGGCCGTTTGGGACTTGCCTAAAATCGAGGAGTCATACCAACATGCACGATTGGGTTACCCATACCCGTGTTGAGAGAATCCCGTGAAAAAAGGGACACAATCTCTTCTTCGATAGACGTGCCAATAAAAACCGCCTCACAACACGTGCAGTGGCAGGCTTGGAAAAACGGTTCGTCATGACCACACCACGGCAATACGTCACATTATGAAAAGCTGTCAGCAGATTGGATTTGTGGAAATATTATTCTCTCTACGGTGGTATGTGGAATTTGTTTTGCAGAGCCGGACACTATCCTTGTGTTCAAACTCTTCTATGGAGTATTCGGAGGAGGAACTCGCCTTGCAATGCCGAAGATAATCTTCGCGCCGTCATTGAAGCCTAGTTCAGGGGCTACTGAGGGAGTCCTGGATTAGGGGGTCCTCGGACAGCCGGACTATATCCTTTGGCCGGACTGTTGGACTATGAAGATACAAGATTGAAGACTTCGCCCGTGTCCGGATGGGACTCTCCTGGCGTGGAAGCCAAGCTTGGCAATACGGATATGTAGATCTCCTCCTTGTAACTGACTCTATGTAACCCTAGCCCCTCCGTGTCTATATAAACCGGAGGGTTTAGTCCATAGGACAACAACAATCATACCATAGGCTAGCTTCTAGGGTTTAGCCTCTACGATCTCGTGGTAGATCAACTCTTGTAATACTCGTATCATCAAGATCAATCAAGCAGGAAGTAGGGTATTACCTCCATCGAGAGGGCCCGAACCTGGGTAAACATTGTGTCCCCCGCCTCCTGTTACCATCCGCCTTAGACACACAGTTCGGGACCCCCTACCCGAGATCCGCCTGTTTTGACACCGACAATGGCGGCGGTGGACAAGGCGGAGGCGGATTTTAAGGAGTGACGGTGTCCTGGACTAGGGGGTACTCACCACGTCATCTCCCGATCTGTTAGATTGGGCCGAGGACCCACATGGCTGTATACTCATGGGCCATTCCGGACAGCTGCCGCATACAAGGAAGATTCCACAAGACTTGGCAATCAAGACAAGGACTCCTCCCCACCGGCGTATTCGGATAGGACTCTTGTTATCCTAGGCCTCTTGTGCATTATATAAACCGAGGCCAGGCTAGTCGATAGAGATATACAACAATCATACCATAGGCTTGCTTCTAGGGTTTAGCCTCTACGATCTCGTGGTAGATCAACTCTTGTAATACTCATATTCATCAAGATCATTCAAGCAGGAAGTAGGGTATTACCTCCATAGAGAGGGCCCGAACCTAGGTTAACATTGTGTCCCTTGCCTCCTGTTACCATCGATCCTATACGCACAGTTCGGGACCCCCTACCCGAGATCTGCCGGTTTTGACACCGACATTGGTGCTTTCATTGAGAGTTCCGCTGTGTGTTCGGCAAAAGGTCGATGGCTCGCCTGCTGATCAACTGCGACTTTGGCATCTTCGTCACCAGCTCGACTAGTCACCTTGGTTCGACCAAGGACTGCGCCTTACCTCCGATCGTCATGTTCGGATGAGGGCCTTCATCAACATCAACTCCGATCTCTATCAAGATCATGGAGGAATCATCCAGGGAGCTCGGGGGCTCAACGTCAACATTGCCCTTGGGCGACCGTACTGTTTTTCTGGACAGCGGACTTGTGTCCGCCGCCACCGCCTCCTCAAGTGTCATTTTAACGATTGCTTCGGTGGAATTGTGTGGAATTGAGTCTATAACAACCCTGGAAAATTTCATCGAATTCCGATGGAGGAATCTCTGGCAATCCACGATATACCGGAGCCATGTCAAATCTGGATAGGAATCTGGACGAGTTTAGGGCGTGGTGTCCAGCTTCTAGCTCGGACATCCTTTGGAAGATCCAGCCGATGATCGGCTGCGGAATTCCTATATCTACCACCCCTCAAAATTTCAGCTCGATCCGACCGTCCGAACTCCGGGAACCTTCCGATTAGTGCATCACTTTTCGGATCTGTTTTCTACGTGAAAACGAATCCGACCTGAGTTCGTCTTTTTTATGAACGGGATTTCGGACATCCTTTTTGAAGGAAGTTTTGTATGGGGTATTTTTTTTTGTTCTCGAACACATCCCACTAACTTTAAAATCTTTTGAACATGATCTTCACCATCATGCTGGTGTCAAACCAGTCCGGCAATATTGCTTCAAGGCTGCCGACCTGCACTAGACACGTCGTCGCTTTGTTGAGCTGAGCTCAACTTCTTCGGATCATCATCTCGGCAAGCCGAACAAAAGTTCAGCATCGCGAAGGATAAATCATCACCAACATCGCCGCCCCATGGATTACACGGAGCGGGCACAGCGGCATCACCGCACGATCGCTTCATCAAGCCGGCATTGACCACGTCACGACCTGCATCGGCAGGGCCGCACTGTTGCTTCTTCAAGCCGATGTCCATCACACCGACCTACTTCGACTTATCGGCTGACATCGAGGCTTCGACATCTCGGCTGGACCGGGGGCTTCGCCATCTCTTCATCAACCTACTCCGGAGACTTCGGCGTCACTAGCCGACCAGCTCCACCACGTTAGCTGGACCGAGGGCTTTGCCTCGGCGAGCCAACCTTTGCCATCATCGTCATGCCGTCGCTCTATCGCCCATCAGGCAATGGGTGTGCAGATCGAGTCCCAATTTTGGGGATCACCTTTCTTTGGATTGCTACAACAAATAAACCAGGTGCTATTAATCCTAGTATTTTTTGCTTGTTTGGGTTAATTTTTCCCAAGGAATTATTACTCTGGTTTGCCCATCATATGTACACAGGTCTATCGAATGGTGGCCGCATTAACGATAGTCGTATGGTGGTTCGGCCAGTTTCCGTACATAGTCCGGCGAACGCCGCATCCGGAACTTGGACCGACCTGTGAATTCAGGCTTTTTCACGCTTTTATCAGATCACGCCGACGCCTCAGACGACATTGACTCCGGCGCCAGGCCATATCTCTTCTATTACTCACTTTGCATAAATTATTTATTATGCAATGATTTTTTTAATTATTATTATTACTATTATGCCCGGTTTGCACTATTTTTTGTGCACATAAAAATGATCCAGCCGGACTATATCCTTTGGTGTCACCTCGGCTGGACGGGGGGCTTCGTCAACACTTCATTACCCCAATGCGGGGACTTCGGCATCACTCTGCCGGCCTGCATTGACCGTGCTATGTCACCACTTCGGAGTGCCGAGCTCATTGCTCCGCCACCTCGAGACCGGCTTGGGGGATGGAACCTTGTCCCGCATCAAGCTCGGACCGCGTGATCAATACCGAACACAATAACCAGCTAAGTTGCCTTCATGCTCAAAGTTTTAAATTTTTAACTTGTGTACGGCTCGACCAAGCATTATACTTTTTTGGAAAAAAGTTGCTTGTAAAAAATTTCCTTGTCCAAACTTTGTTTGTGACGGACAAATTCAAATACCCAGTTCACTTGGGGGCTTCTTTCATGAAGCCTTTCCTCTTGCATATGATCATACTTGTACGGCTTCGTTCCTTGTTCGTGTATTACGCCACAATATGCACCATATTGACCTAAGTGATTTGCAAGCTGGGTTGCCTTGCTCCTGTGTTTACCCCCCACGCTTCCGATTGTTCGCTAGGGAGTAAAGGAGCACCTCTGCGATTGTCACGATCGGGTCACCCGAGCGGACCTCGACTGGTGAAGCCGAATGCTAGCGCTTTACTGTTTTCAATAATGGTCGGCACACAACGGAACTCATGAGTACAAAAATCTATTGCACAAGTCTCATATTAACAATGAGCACCAAGAAAGGTATCGCTGGGTACTATTTTCTTCAAGATGCTTTACACTTTATCAAGAATATAGCATAAGTTCCCCGAAAGCGCTTTGTCCGTTATGCCTTATGACCTGATTGCCTGGTTATCGGAAGCACCATCAATATTCTCGACAGGTGGAGTACATAACACTTTTCGGTCTTTGACCGAAGAGGGAGAAGCCGATGGTCGGTTAAGACACGTTTGTAGTTCGGGTGAACATAGATATGATGTAAGTACTTCGGTACATACAATCATTCTTTTACCCAAGTCACTTGGGTGCTCTTAAGTTTATTTGAGCCGTTTTATAATAAGTGTTTTTCTTCTTAGTCGTTGCAAAGTTATTATTATTATCATTACTATTTATCACTCCTTTTTTCGACACGAGTGTGTGGCCACTAGCCGGGGAGCTTAATTTCTCTCTCAAAACCGCTAGAGTTTAGTTTGCTAAACTGGCCTAATGAGAAGTACTCCGCCTTCGGGATAGGAGGTTGAAGCCGTAGGCTGACCCGCTTGAAGTCTTGAGATAGGATGTGTCATGTTAAAGCATGACAGAAGCACTTTTTTTCTCTAAAGTCCAATTTTCGATTTGGCACCGAACACTTGATCTAGTTCGGACGTTCAGTTTTTACTGAAGTTTTTTGGTTTTTCAAGCCTATGGCACTTTCAAACTATTTGTGCGTTTCCAGCATTAGTCTCGCAGTGCAACGCCGGACACCTTTAGGGATTCGGCAAAAACATTCTCGGATATTGCTATATTTGCATCGGTTTCAAATTGTGTCTTCGGTCAATAGTTGGGTTGCCTGGCTCCTGTGCTTGCTTCCTACATTCCGCTTTGTTCGGCTAGGCGTGCAAAGGGAGAATCACTGCGATTGTGCTTCCAGCTCGCATGGTTAAGCACCTCATTGGAGAAAGCCGAAAACTGACTGTCACAATAGGCGTAAATTGGTCAGCGATCCGATGACTATGTTAAATGACGGGCCGTTCATAACATTGGCCGAAGTGTTTACGGCTTGACCTCGGATGTCACCGAACACTAACCGGGGGCTCATAGCTAGCTTCCCCAGTTTAAAGCTCCTATGACTAAGCGAAAGTTATAAAGCCCGCATATTTAATTGCCTCGTTTCCGCTAACACAACTGCCTTTGGGCACCGATACGTCAGCTAAGGGTTGTTTTGTTAGTGCGGAAACACCCTGTGTAGTATCTACCAAGGGGTAGAAGCCGATGATGGGCCACTTTAAACTGATAAACGGTCACAATGGAGTCAATATAATGATGTAAAGTACTTGGATACATAGAATCATTACACATAATATGTGATTTTACTCTGGATATCGATCCTTAATTCGGCCACCCGTGCCCACATTAAGGCTCGGGGGCTACTGGGCTTTGTGCTCATTATTTACAAATATGAATGGGGCACATCAATCCCCTGATCTGGTGTTGCCACCCAACCAGTGTCTCGGGGGCTCTTGCATTGCTTATTCAATGCGTAGAATTCAAAGTGCTCGATGTTCGCCTGACCAACTATGCGTACATGTCTTCGGACAATAATAGGTACCATATGGACCTATCCAGCGCCAAGCTAGTATATACAGAGCGACTTCTCACGACTCCTCTCGTGGGCCCGCTCACGATCACTATTATCTCTAATATATTACACTGCTTTTTATTCCTATGTATGTCTGCCGAGCTAGGAATTGATCCTCGTCGATTTCGCAAGATCGACCTAAGTCTCAGGGCCACTGGGAACAACGGTTTTTATGCTTGCCTTCAGGTGCATCTCGGGTTTTAGACTGATACACACCTTGAGGGCTACTGGATATACATCGGCAGAAGAATAAACTACACCAGTTAAAAATATTCACAAAAAAATCAGCCCGCGGTTGGGGTGGTGCAAAACCTTGGAGGCAGTCCGGCATAAAGCTCGGGCGCCGGCGTCTAGCTCCATAAAGGGAATTTCCGGCATTAAGCTCGGCTAAACTCCTTCAACTTTTTTGAACCAAGATGATCTATGACATCTTGGATATAGTCCGACGTTGGAGCTCAGATACATTTCGGTGTTGGAGCTCGGAAGCAGTCCGGCATTGGTGCTTGGCTGCAAAAGATACCTCGAATGCAGTCCGGCATTGGAGCGCGGACGCAAGAGGACACTGCCTCCTGGGAAAAACTTCAAACCCGAGGTATGGCATAAAAATAACAAGGCATTGATAAAGGCCGTAAACTTAAAGGGGCTCCTCGGATACCCGACTGAAGGAAATATGCCCTAGAGGCAATAATAAAGTTATTATTTATTTCCTTATTTCATGATAAATGTTTATTATTCATGCTAGAATTGTATTAACCGGAAACATAATACATGTGTGAATACATAGACAAACAGAGTGTCACTAGTATGCCTCTACTTGACTAGCTCGTTGATCAAAGATGGTTATGTTTCCTAACCATAGACATGAGTTGTCATTTGATTAACGGGATCACATCATTAGGAGAATGATCTGATTGACATGACCCATTCCGTTAGCCTAGCACATGATCGCTTAGTATGTTGCTATTGCTTTCTTCATGACCCATACATGTTCCCGTAACTATGAGATTATGCAACTCCTGTTTACCGGAGGAACACTTTGGTACTACCAAACGTCACAACGAATCGGGTGATTATAAAGGAGTACTACAGGTGTCTCCAAAGGTACTTGTTGGGTTGGCGATTTCGAGATTAGGTTTTGTCACTCCGATTGTCGGAGAGGTATCTCTAGGCCTTCTCGGTAATACACATCACCTAAGCCTTGCAAGCATTACAACTAATGAGTTAGTTGTGAGATGATGTATTACGGAACGAGTAAAGAGACTTACCGTAACAAGATTGAACTAGGTATTGATACCGACGATCGAATCTCGGGTAAGTAACATACCGATGACAAAGGAACAACGATGTCGTTATGCGGTTTGACCGATAAAGATCTTCAGAGAATATGTAGGAACCAATATGGGCATCCAGGTTCCGCTATTGGTTATTGACCGAGAATGGTTCTAGGTCATGTCTACATAGTTCTCGAACCCGTAGGGTCCGTGACGCTAACGCTTCGATGACATGTTCATTATGAGTTTATTAGTATTGATGCATCGAAGTTTGTTCGAGTCCCGGATGTGATCACGGACATGACGAGGAGTCTCAAATGGTCGAGACATAAAGATTGATATATTGAAGCCTATGTTTGACTTCGAAGGGTTCCGTGAAAACAGGATGTTATCGAACACCGGGGTTACGGAACCCCCGAGGGGTATATGGGCCTTCATGGGCCACAAGGGAGAAGAGGAAGGCCGGCCAGGTGGGCTGCGCCCCTCCCCCTCTGGTCCGAATAGGACAAGGAGAGGGGGCGGCGCCTTCCCTCTTCCCCTCCTCCAATCCTAATCCAACTAGGAGGGGGAGTCCTACTCGGTGGGAGTAGGACTCCTCCTGGCGCGCCTCCCCTGGTCCGCCACCTCCCCTTGTATCCTTTATATACGGGGCAGGGGGCACCCCATGACACACAAGTTGATCTACGGATCTTTCCTTAGCCGCAGGCGGTGCCCCTTCCACCATATTCCACTTCGGTCATATCGTCATGAGCTTAGGAGAAGCCTGCGCCGGAGAAGTCATATCGTCGCGGAGCTTAGGCGAAGCCCTGCGTCGGTGGAGCATCAACATCGCTACCACGCCGTCAGGTCGACGGAACTCATCCCCGACACTTTGCTGGATCGGAGTCCGGGATCGCCATCGAGCTGAACGTGTGCAGAACTCGGAGGTGCCGTGACGCTCGGTGCTTGGATCGGTCGGATCGTGAAGACGCACGACTACATCAACCGCGTTGTTATAACGCTCGCTTTCGGTCACGAGGGTACGTGGACGGACACTCTCCCTCTCGTTGCTATGCCATCACCATGGTCTTGCGTGATCGTAGGAAATTTTTGAAATTACTATGTTCCCCAACGGTGGCATCCAAGCCTGGTTTTATGCGCTGATGTCATATGCACGAGTAGAACACAAGTGAGTTGTGGGCGATATAAGTCATACCGCTTACCAGCATGTCATACTTTGGTTCAGCGGTATTGTGAGATGAAGCGCCCGGACCGACATTACGCCAGACGCTTACGCGAGACTGGTTTCACCGCCCGAGCACTAGTTGCTTAAAGGTGACCGCGGGTGTCTGCTCTCTCACTTTAGTTGAACCGAGTGGCTACGCCCGGTCCTTGCGAAGGTTAAAACAGCACCAACTTGACAAACTATCGCTGTGGTTTTGATGCGAGGTAAGAACGGTTCTTGCTCAGCCCGTAGCAGCCACGTAAAACTTGCAACAACAAAGTAGAGGACGCCTAACTTGTTTTTGCAGGCATGTTGTGATGTGATGTGGTCAAGACGTGATGCTATATTTTATTGTATGAGATGATCATGTTTTGTAACCGAAGTTATCGGCAATCGGCATGAGCCATATGGTTGTCGCTTATTGTATGAAATGCAAAGCCATGTAATTGCTTTACTTTATCACTAAGCAGAGCGATAGTCGTAGAAGCAATAGTTGGCTAGACGACAACGATGCTACGATGGAGATCAAGGTGTCGCTACCGGTGACGATGGTGATCATAACGGTGCTTGGCGATGGAGATCACAAGCACAAGATGATGATGACCATATCATATCACTTATATTGATTGCATGTGATGTTTATCCTTTATGCATCTTATCTTGCTTTGATTGACGGTAGCATTATAAGATGATCTCTCACTAAAATTATCAAGAAGTGTTCTCCCGAGTATGCACCGCTGCCAAAGTTCAGAGTACCCGGACACCACGTGATGATCGGTGTGATAAGTTCTACGTCCATCTACAACGGTGCAAAACAGTTGCACACGCGAATACTCAGGTTAAACTTGACGAGCCTAGCATATAACAGATATGGCCTCGAACACGGAGACCGAAAGGTCGAGCGTGAATCATATAGTAGATATGATCAACATAGTGATGTTCACCATTGAAACTACTCCATCTCACGTGATGATCGGACATGGTTTAGTTGATTTGGATCACGTAATCACTTAGATGACTAGAGAGATGTCTGTCTAAGTGGGAGTTTTTAATATGATTAATTGAACTTTAATTTATCATGAACTTAGTCCCGTAGTATTTTGCAAATTATGTTGTAGATCAATAGCTCGCGTTGTTGCTTCCCTATGTTTTTATATGTGTTCCTAGAGAAAATTGTATTGAAAATGTTAGTAGCAATGATGCGGATTGGATCCGTGATCCGAGGTTTATCCTCATTGCTGCGCAGAAGAATTATGTCCTTAATGCACCGCTAGGTGATGACCTATTGCAGGAGCAGATGCGACGTTATGAACGCTATTAGCTCAATATGAGCAGATGACGTTATGAACGTTTGGCTAGCTTAATATGATGACTACTTGATAGTTTAGTGCACCATACTTAACGGCTTAGAATCGACTTCAAAGACGTTTTGAACGTCATGGACCATATGAGATGTTCCAGAATTGAAGTTAATATTTCAAGCAAATACCCGAGTTGAGAGATATGAAGTCTCCAACAAGTTCTATAGCTAAAAGATGGAAGAGAATCGCTCAACTAGTGAGCATGTTCTCAGATTGTCCGGTACTTCAATCGCTTGAATCAAGTGGGAGTTAATCTTCCGATAAGATAGTGATTGATGAATTCTCTAGTCACCATCACTAAGTTACTAGAACTTCGTGATGAACTATAGTATGCAAGGATGACGAAAACGATTCCCGAGCTCTTCGTGATGTTGAAATCGACGAAGGTAGAAATCAAGAAAGAGCATCAAGTGTTGATGATTGACAAGACCACTAGTCTCAAGGAAAAGGGCAAAGGGAAGAAGGGAACTTCAAGAAGAACGGCAAGCAAGTTGTTGCTCGAGTGAAGAAGCCCAAGTCTGGACCTAAGCCCGAGACTAAGTGCTTTTGCTGCAATGGAACTGGTCACTAGAAGCGGAACTACCCCAAGTATTTGGTGGATAAGAAGGATGGCAAAGTGAACAAAGGTATATTTGATATACAGATTATTGATGTGTATTTTACTAGTGTTTATAGTAACCCCTCGGTATTTGATACTTGGTTCGGTTGCTAAGAGTAGTAACTTGAAACGGAGTTGCAGAATGAATGAAACTAGTTGAAGGGGAAGTGACGATGAGTGTTGGAAATAGTTCCAAGATTGATATGATCATCATCACACACTCCCTATATTTTCGAGATTAGTGTTAAACCAAATAAATGTTATTTAGCGCTTATGCGTTGAGCATGAATATGATTTGATCATGTTTATTGCAATACGGTTATTCATTTGAAGTTAAAGAATAATTGTTATTCTGCTTACATGAATAAAACCTTGATGGTTATACACCCAATGAAAATAGTTTGTTGGATCTCGATCGTAGTGATACACATATTCATAATATTGATGCCAAAAGATGCAAAGTTAATAATGATAGTGCAACTTATTTGTGGCACCGCCGCTTAGGTCATATTGGTGTAAAGCGCATGAAGAAACTCCATGTTGATGGACTTTGGAATCACTTGGTTATGAATCATTTGATGCTTGCGTAACCGTGCCTTTTGGGCAAGATGACTAAAATTCCGTTCTCCGAACAATGGAACAAGCTACTGACTTATTGGAAATAATACATACCGATGTATGCGATCCAATGAGTGTTGATGCTCGTGGCAAGTATCGTTATTTTCTTCATTAAGATGATTTGAGCAGATATGGGTATATCTACTTGATGAAACATAAGTCTGAAATAGTTGAAAGGTTCAAAGAATTTCAGAGTGAAGTGGAAAATCATCGTAACAAGAAAATAAAGTTTCATGATCTGATCGTGGAGATGAATATTTGAGTTACAAGTTTGGTCTTCAATTAAAACAATGTGGAATAGTTTCACAGCTCACGCCACATGGAACACCACAACATAATGGTGTGTCCGAACGTCAGAACGCACTTTATTGGATATGGTGCGATCTATGATGTATCTTACCGATTTACCACTATCATTTTGGGGTTATGCATTAGAGACAGCTGCATTCACGTTTAATAGGGCACCATCTAAATCCGCTGAGGCGACACCGTTTGAACTATGGTTTAACAAAGAAACCTAAGCTGTCATTTCTTAAAGTTTGAGTTGTGATGCTTATGTGAAAAGTTTTCACCGATAAGCTCGAACCCAAATCGGAGAAGTGCGTCTTCATAGAATACCCAAAGGTAACTATTGGGTACACCTTCTATCACAGATCCGAAGGCAAGTTTTTCGTTGTTAAGATGGATCCTTTCTAGAGAAGAAGTTTCTCTCGAAAGAAGTGAGTGGGAGGAAAGTAGAACTTGATGAGGTAATTGTACCTTCTCCCTTATTGGAAAGTAGTTCATCACAGAAATCAGTTCCGTGATTCCTACACCAATTAGTAAGGAAGTTAATGATGATGATCATGAAACTTCAGATCAAGTTGCTACCAAACCTCGTAGGTCTTCCAGAGTAAGATCCGCACTGGAGTGGTGCGGTAATCATGTTCGTAAGTCATGTTACTAGACCATGATGAACCTACGAACTATGAGGAAGCGATGATGAGCCCAGATTCGCGAAATGGCTTGAGGCCATGAAATCTGAGATGGGATCCATGTATGAGAACAAAGTATGGACTTTGATGGAGTTGTTCGATGATCGGCAAGCCATATTATATAAATGGATCTTCAAGAGGAAGACAGATGCTGATAGTAGTGTTACTATCTACAAAGCTAGACTTGTCGAAAAAGGTTTTTGACAAAGTTCAAGATGTTGAATACAATGAGATTTTCTCACTCAGACGATGCTTAAAAGTCTGTCCGAATCATGTTAGCAATTACCACATTTTATGAAATCTGGCAAATGGATGTCAAAACTACATTCTTTAATGGATTTATTAAAGAAGAGTTGTATATGATGCAAACAGAAGGTTTTATCAATCCTAAAGGAGCTAACAAAATGTGCAAGCTTCAGCGATCCATCTATGGACTGGTGCAAGCATCTCGAGTTGAATAAACGCTTTGATAGTATGATCAAAGATATGGTTTTATACAGACTTTTGGAGAAGCCTGTATTTACAAGAAAGTGAGTGGGAGCACTACAACATTTCGATAAGTATATGTGAATGACATATTGTTGATCGGAAATAATGTAGAATTATCTCGCAAAGCATAAAGGAGTGTTTGAAAGGAGTTTTTCAAAGAAAGACCTCGTGAAGTTGCTTACATATTGAGCATCAAGATCTATAGAGATAGATCAAAGACGCTTGATAAGTTTTTCAATGAAAACATACCTTGTCAAGATTTTGAAGTAGTTCAAAATGGAACAGTCAAAGAAAAGTTCTTGCCTGTGTTGCAAAGGTGTGAAATTGAGTAAGACTCAAATCCGACCACGGCAGAAAATAGAAAAGAGAATGAAAGTCATTCCCTATGCCTCACCATAGGTTCTATAAAGTATGCTATGCTATGTACCAGACCTATTATATACCTTGCTCAACTTGGCAAGGAATACAATAGTGATCTAGGAGTAGATCATCGGACATTGGTCAAGAACATCCTTAGTGAGGACTAAGGAAATATTTCTCGATTATGGAGGTGATAAAAGGCCCGTCGTAAAGAGTAACATCGATGCAAGCTTTTTACACTGATCCAGATGACTCTAAGTCTCAATCTGGATACATATTGAAAGTGGGAGCAATTAGCTAAGAGTAGCTCCGTGCAGAGCATTGTAGACATAGAATATTTGCAAAAATAGATACGGCTCTGAATATGACAGACCCGTTGACTAAGCTTCTCTCACGAGCAAAACATGATCATACCTTAGTACTAAACCCTTTGGGTGTTGGTCACATGACGATGTGAACTATGGGTATTAATCACATACAGATGTGAATATTAGTGTTGAATCACATGATGATGTGAACTAGATTATTGACTCTAGTGCAAGTGGGAGACTGAAGGAAATATGCCCTAGAGGCAATAATAAAGTTATTATTTATTTCCTTATTTCATGATAAATGTTTATTATTCATGCTAGAATTGTATTAACGGAAACATAATACATGTGTGAATACATAGACAAAACAGTGTCACTAGTATGCCTCTACTTGACTAGCTCGTTAATCAAAGATGGTTATGTTTCCTAACCATAGACATGAGTTGTCATTTGATTAACGGGATCACATCATTAGGAGAATGATCTGATTGACATGACCCATTCCGTTAGCCTAGCACATGATCGCTTAGTATGTTGCTATTGCTTTCTTCATGACCCATACATGTTCCTGTAACTATGAGATTATGCAACTCCGTTTACGGAGGAACACTTTGGTACTACCAAACGCCACAACGTAATCGGGTGATTATAAAGGAGTACTACAGGTGTCTCCAAAGGTACTTGTTGGGTTGGCGATTTCGAGATTAGGTTTTGTCACTCCGATTGTCGGAGAGGTATCTCTAGGCCTTCTCGGTAATACACATCACCTAAGCCTTGCAAGCATTACAACTAATGAGTTAGTTGTGAGATGATGTATTACGGAACGAGTAAAGAGACTTACCGTAACGAGATTGAACTAGGTATTGGATACCGACGATCAATCTCGGGTAAGTAACATACCGATGACAAAGGAACAACGTATGTCGTTATGCGGTTTGACCGATAAAGATCTTCAGAGAATATGTAGGAACCAATATGGGCATCCAGGTTCCGCTATTGGTTATTGACCGAGAATGGTTCTAGGTCATGTCTACATAGTTCTCAAACCCGTAGGGTCCGCACGCTTAACGCTTCGATGGCAGTTCATTATGAGTTTATTAGTATTGATGCATCGAAGTTTGTTCGAGTCCGGATGTGATCACGACATGACGAGGAGTCTCAAATGGTCGAGACATAAAGATTGATAT
>JAHIAM010003130.1:0-22902 GCA_021605205.1 Aegilops longissima
AAGCTTCTTGAAACTGATCCCATGTCCTTTGTGTTAATGGGGTAAGTGATGTGAAATTCTCCCACCATGATGCTGTGGTCCATCAAGCTGATGTCGCAAAACACACTCTCTCCATCTGTGCATCTCAAGTATTCAACTCCTTTCAATCTTGGAGCCAATCATCTGCAACAATCGGCTTGGTGCTACTGGAGAACACCAGCGGATTCAGCCTAAGAAAACAGGCTAAGTGATCAACTGGTGGTGGTGGGGGTGGGTTGTTCTTGTTGTTCCCCTGGTTCTGATTCTGGACTAGTATCTGCATCAATGCATTCTGCTGCTGGATCAACTGAGTGAGCTCCGGTGGGAAAGCAAATCCATTGTCGTGTCTCGGAGGCATCTGCTGGGTTTAGAAAAGGTGAGAAAACAGAGTAGAATGAGGTCTACGGGGAAAACACTACACATATGCACATGAGACAAACACAAACATATCACTCAATCAATCAAGCAAGGGCATACAATTGGTCTAGAACTAACGTTACAAAAGTGTTCGGACTATACTATATACATGGTGGAATACTACTACTGATATGGTGGTCGACTAGAAAAATTGATCGGTCATAGAATCCATGATATCTGCTCCAGCTTCATCAACATAGTCATCATCGCTATCGTCGGGATCCAAGTCAGTGTCGTCGATGATGATGTAGTTCTCGGGGCAAGTGGAACCGTCGTCTTCTCCTCCTGGTGCGGGGTCTCCCATGAATACTCCCAGCTTCCTTGTCAGGTCGTCATTCTTCTCTACTAGTACGATAATTTCCTCCATATAATCCTCGCGAGTAGCCTTGAGTTCTTCCTACAGTTCCGTGATCCTTGTCATTGCCTTCTTCAAATCTGTCATGCCTGCGCACATCTGATTCTCCTGGCGTCGAATGTGTTGGTTTAACTCCTGGATGAAAGCTGCAAGATCTATCCTTCCTGGTGCTGATCATCTCCCATTGCTCATCTCGGCGCCCACAAATCTGATAGATAGTATCCTTGAGATCATTGTGGTAAACTTCTCCAATGCGTCCCATGGTAATGTGGGCTGCCATACTCTTTCCTAGACTCCAGGTTGGTGCATCAAAGGAAAATTCAATGGGCTCAGCGACTGGCATAAATGTCCTTCCTGGAACTTGAACTTGAATCATCCAGCGCTCCTCTTCTGGTAAAGTGGCATTGTAAGTCCCTGTGAAGCTTGGTATTCCAATGTTCAGGTACCTAGTGACTTCCTTCAGGTGACGTCCAAAAGGGGTGTCTTCATTTGGTTGCGTGAACTTGATCCTTGAATCCGCCATCCTAAAGAGTAGAAAATGGAGAGGAGTCAGAAATGAGAAGAGAGTAGTGATCTAGGGCTTTAGCTTAGTGGTCGTGTCCTACAGTCAGCGTGTGATCTGATACCATCTTGTAGCGACCAGACCTCAAACAGTCTGATCTCTGTTCATCAGTGTCATCCCTGGATTGATAATGCTGACACGCACAGTACTTGAAGGATTTTATAAGAGTAACAAACACACATTTTATACATCGAATGTCTCAGAAGAGAACTTATTACAAAATAATATGGCTTAAGGCCATCTAAAACAATAACAGCGGAAGGCTTGGACGATAAAGTGAGTCCATCAACTCCAACGGCATCACTGAGTGAAAGACCACGACCTAAGGAACCTTACTTGTCGTCTGTAAAGTCTGCAACATGATACGTTGCAGCCCGAAAACGGGTCAGCACATGGAATATGCTGGCAAAGTAACACAAAAGAGTAATGAACAGAATAATGATATCACTACATGCATAAATGGCTGATGGAGGCTGTATGGTTAACTATGTTTTGCAGAAAGCCAATTTTTACCTACAACAAAGGAATAAATTTTATTTAACTATCATGGTGGTTGTTTAACATTGAGAATGGTAAACCCCATCTCAATCCCAATTAAAAGTAATTAAATAACCCAATCAAATTTTATAATTAAGAGTGATGAGATCCACATGATGATCCAAGAACCAGATACTCAAGATGTCCATAACCGGGGACACGGCTAATGAAGATTAGTTTGTACACTCTGCAGAGGTTTGCGCACTTTTTCCCACAAGACTCGATTTCCTCCGTTGGATTTCTCGCACTACATGGTGTTTGAGAAACGGATGACCGAGACACAGTCTTTCAGAAGCATTAAGTCTTTACTCTGGGTAGACAGTACCACCTACATCCCCTACATCGCTAGCCTACCCTTTGAAAGAGGTCACACAACATACTCAACTATGCGAGCCCATAATGGCTTGTGGCTGCACACAAAGTTTCTAGCATGAATAATCTCATGATCCCTTTGAGCACTGGGTGGCGGTCCATAGGAGAATCACCACGGTACCCAGGTTTCCAAAAATACAGGCAATCACTGGGTTCCCCAGGTGCCTCAATCCACCCAGATGTGTATTAAAGTTGCCACCTTAAGTTAACCATTACTTAACAATAGTCACATCTGTCATGAATACTCTCAAACCCAAACCACGTCTACGAGCATAGCATAGCAATATAAGCAACGTAGAAGTAACTCCCATAGGTTTGATAATAAGCAGGTGAATAGGTACTACCTCGTCTACTTCCCAAACCCACACTTTAAATTAGATCCTAACCATGCAATTGTTTGTGGATTGATCTAATGCAATAAAACTGGGTAGTAAAGAGGTATGATCAAAGTGTTACTTGCCTTTCTGATGATCCGCGAAACCTAGAGACTCGTAGTAGCATGCTTCGCACTCCGGGTACTCTATCGCAAACAAACAAACATACAATAAGAAATCAAGCAACAACGCACGGGTAAAACTCAAATAAGAGATCTGACCAGAAAGTTCAACTTAAGAACTCCGGTTTGCAAAAAGAATCAAAACAAACGAAGGAACGAAACTCAAACTGCGAAAGAAACAAGCTTCGTTTACTAATCTGGACTAAAGTCAATTTTTACAGTAGCAAAAACTTGTTTAAGTTGGTTAAACAGAAAGAGGGTTTCAAGACGAAACTCCAGGCACTTGAATCGCCCGATTCCGATAAATGAGCGAAAAGTTAAACTAAAACGAAAATCGGATCAGAATTCACGATCAAAAATAATCGCGGAAAATCCGAGAAAAAGAAAAACTGACGAACAGATAACGAACAAACGTTCGTTATCTGGCAAAAACCGTTCGTTAAAACGAACATACAAACGAACGTCCGCTAAATAACTAAACCGAAAAAAACAGAATCAAAACTAAAAAACGGATCTAGGGTTTTAAAAAAACCGATCGGTTTTCTTCTGCAAAAAAGCGGTGGCTACCTCCGGCAAGTCGGGCGAAGCAGCGGCAGGCGGCTCCTCCGTGAGGTTGGGCGGCCGTGGCAGGCGGCGGGCTCAGAGACAGGCGGCGGCAGGCGGCTCGGCGGATCAGCAGCGGATCGAGGCGGGGCTAGGGTTTAGGGTGGGCTCTTGGCGACGGCTGAGCCTCGGCTTATAAAGCCCAGGCGGAGTCGAGGCGGATCTGACCAGAAGTCGGTTTCATTTTTTAAATTATTTCACATGAAAAAGCGAATAAAAGAAATACTAAGCGGACTCCAAAATCCTGAAATATATTTTCCCGTCCTCTAAAAAAAAGCGGACCGGTGAACATTTATTTGGGCTTCTAATGCAATTTTGAAAAGCATATTTTTCTTAATTCAAATAAAATAGCGACAAAACTCCGAACAAAAATCTTATTTGATTTTAATATTAAACCTCAAATATTTCTTTATTTTGAGGAAGTCATTTTATCCTCTCTCTCTTTATTTTTATAAAAGAACTATTCGAAGAGAAAAATAATTAAAATCAAACGATCCTCTTTTCAAAATTTAAGAAAAACTCAAATATGAAAATAACAAAATTCCCAACTCTCTCCGTGGGTCCTTGAGTTGCGTTGAATTTCTAGGATCAAACCAAAATGCAATAAAATATGATATGCAATGATGGTCTAATGTATAACATTCCAAATTGAAAATTTGGGATGTTAGAATTTACGGTAGCTAATTGTTCATCAGGGAAGCTATCATCAATAGGTAGTGGGTCATCAAGAACATTCTCTAACCTTGACAAGTTATCTGCAACGGGTTCTCAGCTCCCTTTCTATAAATAATATGCAAATTAAATTCTTGTAGCAAGAGAACCCATCTAATAAGTCTAGGTTTAGCATCTTTCTTTTCCATAAGATATTTAATAGCAGCATGATCAGTGTGAATAGTTACTTTGGAATCAACAATATAAGGTCTGAACTTATCACAAGCAAATACAACTGCTAAAAATTCTTTTTCAGTAGTAGCATAATTTCTCTGGGCACCGTCTAAAGTTTTACTAGCATATTGAATAACATTTAATTTCTTGTCAACTCTTTGTCCTGGAACAACACCTACATCATAATCACTAGCATCACACATAATTTCAAAGGGTAAATTCGAATCAGGTGGCTGAACAATAGGTGCAGAAATCAAAGCTTTCTTAAGTATTTGAAATGCTTCTACACAATCATCATCAAAGACAAAAGGGATATCCTTTTGTAAGAGATTAGTCAAAGGCCTAGAGATTTTTGAGAACTCCTTAATGAACCTCCTATTAAAACCGGCATGACCAAGGAAACTTCTTATACCTTTGATGTCCTTGGGACACGACATCTTTTCAATAGCATCAACTTTAGCTTTATCAACTTCAATATCTCTTTCAGAAATTCTATGCCCCAAGACACTACTAGGGAAAAGCTTATACAAAGACGCTTACTAGCAGCGCGGGTTTATACACCTCACTACTGCTACTTACTAGTAGTGCGGGTTTTTAACCCTCGCTACTACTAAGTTGATAGTAGTAGCGCTGGTTTTTAACCCTCGCTACTACTAAGCGGTCTCAACCGTGCCCCTCCGAGACATGCCATAGTAGTAGTGAGGGGTAAAAACCCGCGCTACTACTAAGTACTGGGTTTTTAACAGCCCTGAAATCGCCATCTCCTCGTCCAAATCACTCCTCTCCCTCGTCCCTCTTCCGTGACGTCTCCCTCAAATCTGGTGACCTCCTCTTCCACCATAGCCCCTCCTTCCTCCACGTCCTCCGCTGCCCCTCCTTCCTTCCTCCTCCTCCCCCTCCTCCTCCGCTGCTGGAAGGAGAGGAAGATCCAACAGAGCGCCGTCCATGACGATGGCCAGATATCTGATGGATGCAACCCATGGTTTGAGACATGAACCGGGACTAAATGGTGTGATACCCTTTTGTCCCGGTTCATATCTCAAACCGGGACTAAAGATTAGACATTTAGTTCCGGTTTGAGACACGAACCGGGACTAAAGGGTGCGATGTCCTTTAGTCCCGGTTCGTGTCTCAAATCGGAACTAAAGGTTCCATTTTCAAACTCTACCCCCCAGTGGATCGCCTTTTCAGTTTTGTAAAAAGCAAAAGAAAATGATAAAAACTTCAAAAATTAAAATCCTTCGAGATGTAGTTATGTTACTACATCTACTAGTTAGGAAAATTTAAAAATTTAAATTTGGACATGTTTTGCAAAAAGTGTAGGGAAAATGTAAAACGGCTATAACTTTTGCATACAATTTTGACCACCTACGGCCTATTTGCAAATTTTTAGAATCCACAAATTTTAAAAGGAAAAAAAGCTATGCTCAAATTTCATTTTTTTATTTTCATTAAATCTGGTCAAACTATGTCAAACTTCTTATTCATGAAGTATTAGTGTTACTAAATAATTATTCAAGAATATTAGTGTTACTAAATTATTATTTCAGTTTTTTTGAATTTTGGTCAAATCTGGTCAAACTATGGTCAAACTACTTATTCAAGAAATATTAGTGTTACGAAATAATTTTTGTTTTTTTAGAACAATAGTTTCAAACTCAAATAGTGAATGTGTGACTTCATGCTCAAGATAAACTCCCGAGGGTTAATAGGATTTACATCTTACTATTGTCAGGAAAACAACAAGTGCAGACTTGGAAACATGGGAGAATAGAACCCGGAAGTTAAGCGTGCTCAGGCTGGGGTAGTGCTAGGATTGGTGACCGTCTGGGAAGTTAGATGATTTGGAATGATGAGGGGTGATTAGAGATTAGAGATTAAACTGAGCAGCGATGAGGGGTGATTAGAGATTAGAGATTAAATTGAGCAGCGATGAGGGATGATTAGTGATTAGAGGGTAAAATAATTCAGAAATTTGGGAATTCGGGAAAAAAATTGAAAAAAAAATTCAAAAAAATTCACGCTACCACTAGTTAGTAGTAGCGTGGGTGGTATCCACTCTACTACTAACGGACGTAGTAGTAGCGCGGGTGGCACTCGCGCTACTACTACCTATTAGCTGTAGCATCGTATCAGTAGCGCAGGCACCCGCGCTACTAATATACCTAAAAGCCGCGCTACTACTAGGCTTTTCCCTAGTAGTGAGACAATACCTTCATTAACCATAAAGTGGCACTTCTCCCAATTCAAGACAAGATTAGTTTCTTCACATCTCTGCAAAACTCGATCAAGGTTGCTCAAGCAATCATCAAAAGAAGTTCCATATACAGAAAAATCATCCATGAAAACCTCAACAATCTTATCACAAAAATCAGAGAATATAGCCATCATGCATCTTTGAAAGGTAGCAGGTGCATTGCATAAACCAAAAGCATACGTCTATAAGCAAAGGTACTGAAAGGGCAAGTAAAAGTGGTCTTTTCTTTGATCCTCTTTTGACACAGGTATTTGAGAGAAACCAGAATAACCATCTAGAAACAAAAATGTGTTTGTTTGGATAATCTTTCTAGCATTTGATCAATAAAAGGTAATGGGTAATGGTCCTTTTTAGTGGCTTTATTTAATTTACGGAAATCAGTTACCATTCTATAACATGTAACAAATCTTTCTGGGATCAATTGATCTTTATCATTAGGAACAAGAGTAATACCTCCCTTCTTAGGGACACAATGGACAGGACTTACCCACTGACTATCAGCAATGGGATAAATTATACCTGCCTCCAGAAGCTTTAGTATTTCTTTTCTTACCACTTCTTTCATCTTAGGATTTAACCTTCATTGCTGATCAACAACCGGTTTAGCGTCTTTCTCCAATTTTATTTTGTGTTGGCATAGAGTGGGACTAATGCCCTTAATATCATCAAGAGTATATCCAATAGCAGCATGGTGCTTCTTCATAGTTTTCAATAATTTCTCTTCTTCCTTCTCTGAAAGGTTAGCATTAATAATAACAAGATATATCTTCTTTTCATCAAGATAAGCATATTTAAGAATATCAGGTAACAGTTTATGCTCAAACACGGGATCACCCTTGGGTGGAGGAGGATCCCCTAGGATTTCAACAGGCAAATTGTGTTTCAAAATAGGTCTCTGTTTAAAGAATACTTCATCTATTTCCCTTCTTTCATTCATAAGCATATTATTTTCATGGTCAAGCAAATATTGTTCTAAAGGATCATTAGGAGGCACGACAATAGAAGAAAGACCAATAATTTCATCTTTACTAGGCAATTCCTCATCACGGGGTTGTCTACAAAATTTAGCAAAATTAAACTCATGAGACATATCCCCTAAACCAATAGTAACAACATCCTTTTCGCAGTCTATATTAGCATTAATAGTATTCAAGAAGGGTCTACCAAATATGATGGGACAAAAGCTATCTTGTGGGGAACCAAGAACAAGAAAATCAGCAGGATATTTAACTTTCCCACACAAGACTTCAACATCTCTAACAATCCCAACTGTTTAAATAGTATCTCTATTGGCAAGCTTAATTGTAACATCAATTTCTTCTATCTCGGCAGGTGCAATATCATGCATAATTTCTTTGTATAAGGAATGGGGTATTCCACTTGCACTAGCACCCATATCACGCAAGCCATGATAACAATGATCTCCTATTTTAACAGAAATAAAAGGCATGCCTACCACAGGTCTATTTTATTTTTGGTGTCAGGTCTAGCAATTCTAGCAGCTTCATCACAGAGGTAAATAGCATGCCCATCAATATTATCAGCCAAGAGATCTTTAACAATAGAAATACTAGGTTCAACTTTAATTTGCTCAGGGGGTTTGGGTGTCCTAATATTACTTTTGTAGAGAACAGTTGAAGCTTTAGCATGATCCTTTATTCTAACAGGGAAAGGTGGTTTCTCAATATAAGTAGTAGGAACAATAGGATCAGTATAATTGATAGTCTTTTCTTCAACTTTAATAGGCGCAACTACTTTTACTTCAATGGGAGGATTATATCTAAACCACTTTTCCTTAGGGAGATCAACATGAGTAGCAAATGATTCACATAAAGAAGCTACTATCTCAGAGTCAAGTCCATATTTAGAGCTAAATTCACGGAAAACATCGGTATCCATAAAAGATTTAACACAATCAAACTTAGGTGTTATACCTGACTCCTTACCTTCGTCGAGGTCCCAATCTTGAGTTGCGTTTAATTCTTTCCAATAAATCCCATTTGAATTCAATAGTCTTCATCATAAAGAACCGGTACAAAAGTATCGAGCATGGAGCGATTATTGAGAGAAAGCCGAGCATAAATTTTTTGAATAATCATTTCTCTTGAGAGCTCATGATTGGGGCATGAATATAACATTGACTTAAGCCTCCCCCAAGCTTGAGTGATGCTTTCTCCATCGCGAGGCCAAAAATTATATATATAATTGCGATCACGATGAACAAGATGCATAGGATAAAACTTCTGATGAAATTCCAATTTCAATCGCTTGTAGTTCCATCATCCCATATCATCACATAGCCTAAACCATATCAATGCCTTTCCCTTCAAAGATAAAGGGAAGACCTTCTTCTTGAAAATATCCTTGGGCATACCTGCAAGCTTAAATAATCCACAAACTTCATCCACATAGATTAGGTGCAAATAAGGGTGTAATGTTCCATATCCTTGTCGGTGTGGAACCACACCTATGGGATCACAAGAAGCCCTACTAGGGTTGCCGGGGCGCGGGGTTGCAAGAAGAGCAGGGCTTGTAGACAGCACAAGGATCGTTTACCCGAGTTAAGACGCGAGGATCGTAAAACCCTAGTCCTGCTTTGGTGGGTGTACTTGAGAGAGTTCTTGAGCTCTCGAACTAGCTGCTGATCGGTCGTGGTTGAAAGAGTCGAATCCTTCTCCAGTATGCCATGGGCCTCCTTTTATAGTCGGAAGGGGCTGCCACAGTGGCATATAGGGGGTGGAAAGACGTAAAGTGCCCTGAGCTTATCGCTCGTATTACAGGACAAGACGCATTTAATGCGTAGCTTAGGTGTCCCCTTGCTTTATTGGGGACGGGGGCGAGGCCCATCCCGTCCGTCGCTGCTCCTCCTCGATTCGACATACGCCCTGGCCAGTGATGCGTACGGCGCCATGTAGGTAGGCATGCAGTTGAGGTGGCGCGGTGGCGGAGCCTTCACGAAGATCTGCATGCTGCCACAGTGGCGCTTGATGAGTTGGCCTAGGGCTGCATGTTTCCACGCGGGTGCCCGCCCAGCTGGTTGGGCTGGCAGGTAGATTTGAACAGCGGTGGAAGCTTGGTTGGCGTGGGCCTGGCGGTGACCCTGCTGGCGTCCTTGGTGAGGGCCTTGCCGGGTGGCCCGGCAAGGGTCTTGCCGTGGCGTGCTATCGTCCCCGGCAAGGGCCTTGCCGGGGGTCTGGAGGCCTTCATTGGAAAGGATCTGGCCGAGGATTGTCATCTTCTAATCCTCATCTGATCTTGAATATGTCTTCACAAAGATCTGCATGCCACCACGGAGGTGCCTCCTGAGCCCTGGACCAACGCGATGTTGGAGACTTTTCGCGTGTTGCGCTCCCCAAGACCCGCACGAGGCGCGTCGTGGAGGGGTGTGCGTGACGTGGGCGGCATGCGTGGGGCAGTTTTCGCATGCATGCGTCACATCACAGTAAAGAGGCAGCTCGCGCCTTCCCCGTAAAAAGAGGGAGGCATGGAGGCGCGGCTTATTTACTGAATGGGGCCGGGTCGCGGTCTTCAAGGCATCCACTCCCCACGATCACGGGGTGGGGATAGGTCACTTCACCCGTCCCCTCGGTTCTGCCCATCCGCCACGCGTCCTTCATGCGCCTAGGGTGGCAAGCGGTGGAGGCGGAAAACCGGGCCGTCGCTGGTTGGGGCAGCGGGTCGTTCCTGATTCCCTGCGCCTCTGGTGGCTGGATTGGCCGAGTGGGGCGGCCGAGCCCCGATCCCACCCCTTTATAAAGAGGGGGAAGGGGGGATGGCGTCCCGCTCATCTTCTGTCATCTATCTCATCTCACTTCTGCTCCTCCCTTTCACTCGCCATGGAGAAGGGGAACCTTGGTCCTTCAACGGTGGCGGCGAGGGTCGCTGCTCGACAGCGCGTCCCTCCTCCTCCTGAGCCCGCGGTGGTGGAACCGGCCGCGAGGAAGGGGAGAAGCGGGCGTGGGGCGGCAGCCGGGCAGAGGTCGTTGTCGGTGTCAAAACCAGCAGATCTCGGGTAGGGGGTCCCGAACTGTGCGTCTAAGGCGGATGGTAACAGGAGGCGGGGGACATGATGTTTACCCAGGTTCGGGCCCTCTCGATGGAGGTAATACCCTACTTCCTGCTTGATTGATCTTGATGATATGAGTATTACAAGAGTTGATCTACCACGAGATTGTAGATGCTAAACCCTAGAAGCTAGCCTATAGTATGATTGTTGTTGTCCTACGGACTAAACCCTCCGGTTTATATAGACACGGAGGGGGCTAGGGATTACAGTCGGTTACAAGGAGGAGATCTACATATCCATATTTCCAAGCTTGCCTTCCACGCCAAGGAGAGTCCCATCCTGACACGAGACGAAGTCTTCAATCTTGTATCTTCATAGTCCAACAGTTCGGCTAAAGTATATAGTCCGGCTGTCGAGGACCCCTAATCCAGGACTCCTCGGTAGGCCACAGACCAGGCTTCAATGACGATGAGTCAAGCGCATGATTGTCTTCGGCATTGCAAGGCGGGTTCCTTCTCCGAATACTCCATAGAAGATTTCGAACACAAGGATAGTGTTCGGCTCTGCAAAACAAATTCCACATACCACTGTAGAGAGAATAATGTTTCCACAAATCTAATCTGCTGACACCTTCTGCAGCATGACATCACACTACGGCCCGGTCATTATTCGAACCGTCTTTCTCAACCAGCTACAACACATATTGCGAGGCGGTTTACTTGGCACGCTTGTCGAAGCAGAGATCACGTCCCCTTATCACGGGTTTCTCATCAATACGGATGTGGGTAACCCAACCGCGCCATCAATTACGGCCCTTGGGGAATAAGCGGTTTTACTTTCCCGATCTATTCCCCTCCACCCAAGCTCCAGCGCCCGAGCGTTCATCTTCTCTGCCCACAAAAGCCTTCCGGAAATGTCCGGATCCAGAGCAGGAGGCAAATGGATGGCTTCTACCGTCCGAGATAAGGATATCAAAAAGCTTTGGGAGGCCGGGTATCTGGCCAAGAGAATCAACCATCGTCTTCCGATGGCAGGACAGAACGTCCCCACTCCGGAACCCCACGAGATGGTTGTATTCCTTCCTCACTTTTTCCGTGGGCTAGGCTTTCCCCTCCACCCGTTTGTTCACGACATCATATATTATTATGAGATCGATCTTCACGATCTGTCCCCCAATTCCTTCCTCAACATCTCGACATTCATCGTCGTGAGCGAGGCTTTTCTCCGCATCTCGCCATATTTCAGCTTATGGCTGAAGATTTCTAATGTGAAGCCCAAGGTAGTGGGCGGCGAGCATGCCAAGTGCGGGGGTGCTATGGTGAGCAAGATGCCCAACGTCATATAGCCAACAGGCACCTTTAACGATTCGATCAAGGAGTGGCAACAACAATGGTTTTACATCACCGAGCCGCGCGGCACGGAATGGGCCGCTACTCCCGAGTTTTGATCCGGTGCCCCCCCGCGGCTTACATCCAGGATCAAGAAGGGCCTGAACTGGTCCTTGTCCGACGAATTGTTGGTGCTCCAGACTCGCGTTAAAGATATGGGAGACAAGAACTGTCGGAGTAATGGGCCACGGGTACGCAGACCCGAGCCCCTGGACCTTTCAAAACATCGGGGCAGACTGCGCCCCTCAAGACCCCAAGACGAAGAGCTGCCTTCAGAGAGTCGGTGACAGAGTCGCCGACTTCCCATCTAGGCCGAGTCGAGAGGCGGCCTCGGGACAAGCCGACTCCAAGGCAGCGACCTCCAATGAAGCCCGGCTCTGGGGAGTCGGCCAGCGACTCCGTCCACTCCTGCATGGCGACTACTGGCGGGATGGGATAAAGCCGCCTCGCGGCGGTCCCGCCCGCTCATAAAAAGCGAGCATGGCGACAGAAGCGCCGTACAAGCGGAGATCTCCGTCCGGGCGCATCAGAGCTGTAGCCACCGGCCTGACGTCGGCCCGTGGGCGAATTCCTGTACCCACGATGGCACATGCATACGACCGAAGGCGGCGGGACCGCTGTCGGCGGCGAAGTGCACAAACGGCGAGCGCCCAAAGCGGACCCGTTGGAATCGGCCTCCGAAGTGGCCCGCCCCTCCCGCGGGCTCCGTGCGGCGTTAACGGACAAGACACGGAATAGCGCGGTGATCGCCCGCGGTAGCGGCTGCTGTTGCCATGCCCCGCGACAAGCTTCGCGTCATTAGAAACGCAGCTACTGATAACTGCAGCCGGCAAGAGCCGCCCAGCGGACGAGGCTGTCGGCTATCTTTGGGCCGTCGGCGGGACCCACTAGTCGGCGGGCCCGAGAGTCGGCGGAGAAGGCGGCGACCTAAGAGACTAACGGCTGGGGCCCGCGCCCAGCCGGATTACCATTGTACCCCCGGGGGGTAGGCCTATATAAACCCACCGGGGCACCCATGCAAAGGGTTGGAACCTAGAAGTTTTAGACACACACATAGAGGAAGAGAAGAGCTAGCCGTGCCTTCTCCTTCCTCACCCCGAACAACTCAAGGAGCATCTTGTACTCACTTTGCCATAGTGATCATGCGGAGACCCTTGAGCAGCGATGGGGTGTTATCTCCTCGGAGAGCCACGAAGCTGGGTAAGATTAGCGTGCATGTCTTCGCCTCATCCGTTTCGAGGCTGCCGTGACGTTCTACTTGCCCCCTCCATGATAAGCCATCCTTTGGCATATGTCGCACCCTACCCCCGACAAGAACATTGAACTTGTCAATGTGGTCCAGGTGATGTTAGTTCGACGGATCCTGCCTTGTGAACACCGGGCTTCCAATCTATGGGAATTTGATCCGTCCAAGCATAAAACCTGGCGAGAGCTTTTCGGCTCCTCGCACAACGATATCTGGAAGGTGCTTTTCAAGTCCAGCAAATCATGGCCGGACTACGCCAAGGACCACGGGCACCAACTGTCCCGCCCTGCAAGTTCGGTAAGTCATCAAACTTTTTATCTACGCAACCCAAAGGAGGCGCTCACCATGTTTTATACAAATCTCCCAGGGCTGGACGAAGAAGGCAGAGCGGATCCATTGTCCGGCCCCGCTGCCCGAAGAACCGGCCGTCCCACTTCTAACGAAGATGCTGGTCCCGGTGCCTTACAAGGTGCCGAAGAAGACGGCCGAGAAGGAGGCCAAAATGACCCGGGGCGGCCTTCGTCGCCGCGGCATTTCGGACACAATATACGAAGGCTCTGATGCCCGTTCCGCCTCTGAAGAGGACTAGGACGAGGTGGAAGATGAATTCCCTACCGTGGGAAGAAAGAAGAGGACGACCTCTGTACACTTGGAGGCCGAGGCGCCCCAAATTGGAAAGGCTCCTCTTCCGGATGAGTCCCTTGCCGCCCGCCGGCAATGACGGCGTGGGATCGAGGCCCAGCCCTGGTGAACTTGTAAGTATATAAAATCCGAGTACGTTTATGCGTCCAGACTCATCATGGTATAGTATTTTAACCCAAGCCGTATTTTTTGTAGTCCGGCAAGGCCCGTACCAAACAATCCTCATCAGAGGATTCGCTGAGCTCGTATGCTATGGAGGGCGGGACGCCCCCAAAGGTCCCTTCCTCCAAGCAGGTGCATAGCACGAGGCTTAAATCGAAAGACCCGGCCAAGGAGGAGAGAAAAGACCGTGAAAGGCGGCGCTGGAAGTCAAACTTGAGGGCGAACACATGGGGGAGAAAATTCCCATGGGAGCTGACGACGGGGGCCATCTTGAATTCGGCTCCCAGCCGGGTGCAGTTCCGGAGACCAATATGGCTCCAGGATCCGGCAGGCGGCCTCTCCCAGCTGGAGGGGGCATACCGGCAACCTCTGTCCAGCCAGAGGTGTCGGATGCTTTATTGGTGGCGCTGAAGAGCGCCTCCATCGTCGATGGACACTGTGCCCTTATGGGTGCGGTGATTGAGAAGATTCAGTCTGCTGAGAGCGGACTGAATGGTGCCTGTATCAGCCTTATAAAAGGTTTTGAGGTATGTTTTTCGAAGAGTGTCATAGTATGGATAGTAGCCCTTGATACACTGTTCGGTGAAAGAAGAAACCGAACAGAGGATCAAATATATGTTCGCAGGAAGACTCATTGAATGACATCTATTTCTCTTCGGTTATGAGCAGGCTTCTGTAGCGGCTGCTGCCTCCCATACTATAGAAATCTCCAGACTGAATCAAAGTCTGGAGCGGGCCAAAGACGAACTTGGCCAGTTGAAAATGCAGTTGGGAGATAAATAGGGTATGCACACGTCTTGTTCGCGTTTAGTGCGATCAAATTTCTAGTGTTATAGAATATGTTCCCTGATTTTCTCTAGGGATGATGACCGAAGTCGAGGCTCTTAAGAAGGATGTGGCCAAGGCCGAGGAAAAGGCAGCCGCAGGGCGGGCTCTTCGTGAGAAGCACGAGGCCAGGGTTATTGAAGCTGAGCGGGAACTTCAAGAGGCCGTGAAGAAATGCGAGACCTTGGAGCAGATTTTAACGGAGAAGAATCCAAACTCACCAAGGCTCATCAGGCCACGAGCGATGCCCGAGGGGAAACCCGAAGCGCCCTGCAGGAGGTCCAAGAGGCGAGGAAGATCGCGGCGGGTAAGGCTTTTGCCATGTAAAGCAAGTATTTGAGCAGAAAATTATTTTGCTAATTTTGAATTCGGATTTCTCCAGGGGTATTTGCGGAGCTGCCCCACAGCATATCGGATGCCGCCCAATTCTACTGAGCCGAAGGAAGGGATACTGCAGATAAGTTCTTCTGGTCACAGTATTTGGCACCGAATTATCCGGTGCCCTTTGCCGATCAACTGAAACAGCTGATCGAACTGCAGAAGGCGGCGGAACTAGCCATGAAGGATTTGATTATCCGGCTATGGCCTGCCGAGCCGATCCCAACTAGCTACTTCGGGCTCGTGAAGCGGCTTGTGAGTGCCTGTCCTTGACTTGACGTCATCAAGTGGTCGGTCTGTATAGATGGTGCACGAATGGCCTTCGCCCGGGCAAAGGTGCACTCGGGGAAGATGGATGCTGAAAAGCTGATGATCGAAGGACCGCCGGAGGGGAAGGAGCACCGCAAGCCCGAGTTATATTATGAGAGTGTCCCGAAAGGATCCTACCTTGCCGCAGAGCTATGCACCAAGGACATTATATTTCCATGAATGCAAATCATGTTGTCCTTTGTAATGGTTAAACATGGTCAATTATATTATTTACTGCCTGTTATGTAAAAGTTTACCCTCCTGCGCGGCCGTTTTATATGTTAAACTTGAGAGTTGGCGGTCGTGTTAAACCGCTTTACGTAAGAAATGCGTGGGTGTTGAGATAAACTGAGCACTCTTTATCCAGTTTGGGGTCCTTGAAAGAGGTGCTCGGCTGTGAACGAGCAATCGGACTATAGGGCTTTATCACTCTCACTTAGCCATAGGAGCTTTAGTATGGTGGGCGCAGCCCCTGGTGTTCGGAATACAATACTAGGGGCTCTATAAGCACTTGATCGAAGAAAAAACCGATCCATCGCACGCTGCATTGGTTATGGCATTATGCGGGAGAAATCCTTAAAGATTTTATGACCTCTCGAACAGCTGACCAGCTCTCACCGTATCATGACAGTCAGTTTTCGGCTTTCTCTACTGAGGTGCTCGTCCGGAAGAACCGGGACACAATCGCAGTAATTCTCCCAGTGATACCTTAGCCGATATAGCAGAACGTAAGGTACCAAAACATGGGAGCCGGGCAAACCCAACTATTGACCCAAGACATGATTCAGAGCTGATGCATATAATGCTATAAGTTCGGGGTGCCGAACTTCCACGAAGGTGTTCGGACTTTATTGCCGTGTTACGGGTGAAACGAAGCCCCTGGCATATTTTAAGGCATATCGCTATGTACGGATGCCACTTGACAAAAGAATTTCAATAAGAAATAACAGTAGGTAAGCGTCATATAAATCCACATGTTGTATTTGAATAGTATGTCTATGCGTATGAGTACATGTAATGTGATAAAAAAAGGAATATGATTGGCGAAACCTGCTGGGACCAGGGGGAAGAAGTTGAGTGCAGATCCGTAATATAGCCGGATCGTCATTGCGGGGAATGTCTAAGGATTCCCTTGCGCGTTCAAGTTGCCTCCGCACCGCCCGTCCTGGTCGGCGCAAAGGTGAACCTGTGAAGAGAATGTAAGAAATGTTTGCATGCCGGAGAGCGGTTGAGCCGCTGAGTGCGGCCTGTCCTGGCCTTCGCCGGAGTATTTAATTGAGCTTTGGACGAGCCGGGCTATCCTTCAGTGAAGTAGTTCGGAGTCCCTTGACAGTGTCCGGAAGCTTGGACGTCAACTCGAGGTTCGGTTGCAAGCTGCTGCTAGTTGCTTCTGCTGTTAAGGCAGTGGTGTACTTGTTGGTACCGAGGGGAGGTTCGGCCTTGCCATTAACTGTGATGACGCCGCGTGGACTGGGCATGTTGAGCTTACGGTAGGCATAATGTGGCACCGCATTGAATCGAGCGAACGCGGTTCGTCCGAGCAGTGCCTGATAATCACTGTGGAAAGGGACGAGTTCGAAGATTAACTCTTCGGTACGGTAATTGTGTGGTGATCCGAAGACTACCTCAAGGGTAATGGAGCCTGTATGGCTGGCTTCCACACCTAGTATGATGCCTCTGAAAGTGGTTGTAGTGGGTTTCATCACCGAATGATCGATGCCCATCTTGCGCACTGTGTCCGGGTAAAGCAGATTTAGGCCGCTGCCTCCGTCCATAAGGACTCGTGTGAGGTGAAACCCGTTGATTATTGGGTCGAAGACTAGTGCGGCTGGATTGCCCTGATTAGCGTTAACTGGACGATCCATGCAGTTGAAGGTGACCGACCCTAGTTTATATTGTGGGACGACTAGTGCCGTTAAGTCGGCATCCCTAAGGGTGTATATCCGGTCCGAGTTGGGAATTTGGGTGGTGTTTACCACATTCACCGATTGAATATGTGGGGGAAATTTCTTTTGCCCTCCTGTGTTCAGTGATCTGGCCTCTTCATCGCCATCACCGCTTTGAGACCCCCCCCCTTCTCCGTTTTTGGCGCCTGCCCTGCCGGCTTGTTTGAAGATCCAGCATTCTCTGTTGGTATGGGTGGCTGGCGTTCCTGGGGTGCCATGAATTTGGCATTGGCGATCGAGTATGCGGTCCAGACTGGATGAACCCGAATTGTTATTTTTGAGTAGCCCTTTCCGCTGACCGGACTTTGAGCCCCTGAACCAGCATTAACTGTCGTGTCTTCGGCGTTTTCACCATATTTGCGACGCTTGTGTTTGTTGCGTCGTGGTTTGCCGTTGCTATCCCTGGCCTCTGATGAGCAAGGTTTGCTTGCTGTGTTGTTACTACGAGCCAACCAGCTATCTTCGCCCGCAAAAAAGCGGGTCATAAGTGTTGTGAGGGCTGCCATAGATTTTGGCTTCTCTTGACCAAGGTGCCAGGCGAGCTACTCGTCACGGATGTTATGCTTAAATGCCGTAAGGCCTATGCATCCGGACAGTCAACAATTTGGTTCTTCTTAGTTAGGAATCGGGTCCAGAATTTCCTGGCCGATTCCCCTGGCTGCTAAGTTATATGACTTAAATCGTCAGCATTCCGCGGTCCCACATAAGTGCCCTGGAAATTGTCCAGGAATGCATCTGCCAGGTTCTCCCAACTTCCAATAGAGTTTGTCAGCAAGCTATTCAGCCAATGTCGAGCCGGTCCTTTGAGTTTTAGCGGGAGGTACTTGATGGCATGTAAATCGTCCCCGCGGGCCATGTGAATGTGGAGGAAGAAATCTTCTATCCATATAGCAGGGTCTGTGGTACCGTCATATGAATCAATGTTCACGGGTTTAAACCCTTCTGGGAATTCATGATCCATTACTTCATCGGTGAAACATAGGGGGTGTGCGGCGCCTCTATGCCGGGCTGTGTCACGACGCAGTCCATACGAGACTTGTCTGCTGTATTTGGCCCGACCAGACTTGATTTTAGTATATCCGGCGTGACGGTCATCGTCCCGCATTGGGGCACGCCCCCGTGATCCGTAGATCGATCTTGCATGTTTTGCTTTGTTTTCCAATACGTCTCACAGGTCCTGCGTGTTGCCCCGGGCCTTGGTATTTTTGTTTGAATGGCAGCGGGGTGCGGGCTGGACTTCGGGCTGATATGCCTCTTTGTCTCGGCCACGAGGTGGCCGATCCGCCGCATCATACGTTGGTGATGTAGGTTTCAATGCTTCCTCCTCAAGTTGGGGTAGCAACCTACACTTTTGGTGACTCTTGGTTGGGCGCTCGAGTTCATATTCCTCGGCCGCCAGGACTTCAGTCCATCTATCCGCTAGCAAATCTTGATCAGGTCGAAGCTGTTGTTGTTTTTTCTTCAGGCTGTTTGTTGTGTCTATAAGCCGGCGCTTGAAGCACTCCTGCTCGACGGGATCCTCAGGCACCATAAATTCTTCATCGCCGAGGCTCACCTCGTCTTTGGAGAGGGGCATGTAATTGTCATCCTCTTATTCTCCGTCTTCTGCCTGTTCCGGAGGGCTAGCTTGTTCATCCTCCCGCTCGAGGTCTGGCTAGAGGGGATTATTGTTGTCTTCAGCACTATCTGGAGCGCTATTGTCTCTTGTGCCGGTATCGCTGCTTTTGCTATGGAGAGACTTAGAGCGGCGCCGCTGACGTCGGTGCTTGGGTTGCTTCTTGGAGGGATTATCCTCCGTTGTCTTATCGCCATCCCCTTCTTTGGGGGTGTCCACCATGTATATGTCATATGATGAGGTGGCAGTCCAGCGCCTTGTGGGTGGTGGTTCTTGTTCGTCTCCTGCATCGTCGTCCATACCATCGATGTCTTTGGAGCCAAAGTCGAGCATGTCGGTTAAATCGTCGACAGTGGCTACTAAGTGGGTGGTGGGTGGGGAGCGAATTTCTTCGTCGTCCGCATCCCATTCTAGCCGAACATAGTTCGGCCAAGGGTCTCCTGACAGAGAAAGAGACCTTAACGAGTTTAGCACGTCGCCAAAGGGCGAGTGCTGGAAGATATCCGCGGAGAAAAACTCGATGATCGGTGCCCGATCAGATTCGATAGGCACGGACGCAGGCGGCTCGGAGCCGATGGCCAGGGACGAATCCAATGGTTCGGCAACACGGGTCTCGTAAGAGGTGAAGTCAGTATTCGGCTCTATCGCCACTGAGTATGCAGCCTCTGTGGTGGGGTCCATCCACCCGTCCTCAGATGGCGCAATTTGTTCCGGATCGAGGGACGGAGTAGTTGCAGGGGCGATCTCCCGAACACTGTTTGACGGCAGAGCCAAGTCGTGCTCGTCGAGACTGTGCGGTGCACCTGACATGGGCTCGAATCCGTCGAAGATCAAGTCTCCGCGGATGTCGATAGTGTAGTTCAAGATTCCAAACCTGACCTGTTGGCCAGGGGCATAGCTCTCGATCTGCTCCAGATGGCCAAGCGAGTTGGCCCATGATGCGAAGCCACGAATCTGAAGATCTGTCGGGAGAAAACCTCATCTGGATCGCATCATTGCCGATGATCGAAGGAGCCATCTAGCCTTACGGTGACGGCACAGTGGAACTCTCAATGAAAGCACCAATGTCGGTGTCAAAACCGGCGGATCTCGGGTAGGGGGTCCCGAACCGTGCGTCTAAAGCGGATGGTAACGGGGAGGCGGGGGACACGATGTTTACCGAGGTTGGGCCCTCTCGATGGAGGTAATACCCTATTTCCTGCTTGATTGATCTTGATGATATGAGTATTACAAGAGTTGATCTACCACGAGATCGTGAGGCTAAACCCTAGAAGCTAGCCTATGGTATGATTGTTGTTGTCCTCGGACTAAACCCTCGGTTTATATAGACATCGGAGGGCTAGGGTTACAGTCGGTTACAAGGGAGGAGATCTACATATCCGTATTGCCAAGCTTGCCTTCCGCCAAGGAGAGTCCCATCCGGACCTTTGGGCGGCGTATTCAATCTTGTATCTTCATAGTCCAACAGTCCGGCTAAAGTATATAGTCCGGCTATCCAGGACCCCTAATCGAGGACTCCTCGATTCGTAGTGCTCGGGGAAGAGGAGGGCGGGCGGCCGCCCGCCGCCCCGCCAATGGTGCCTTTCCCGATGCAAGGCCATGTGTGAGACCAGCCCCGCGAATTCTTCGTCAGGCTGCGCCAGCCTCCGCGTCGCCGTCTCCGCCTTCCCACCCCGTTCGCTTGGGAGATGGAGCGTGACCGGCCCCAATCCCTCAGATTGCACATGAGGTGTTGTGGGAATGGGGGCACGCGGGTCGATGTCGACTTCCCGACTCCTCGGGCCATGTACCTCTGTCGTGGATGGAAGACGTTTGCCCGCATCCACAGCTTGACAGCGGGGCTCGTCCTCGACTTCAAATTGATGGAGGACGGCCCGCTCTCCGTCAAGGTCTTCGGAGAATTCGGGCCTCGCCTGAAGTGCTGCGTGGAGAGCTCCTCCGATGGAGAATCCGACGATGGAAGCTCTTCCTCGAGCGAAAGTGATGAGGAGGACAGCAGGGAAGATGACGGGGATGAGTCCGACTAGTTGTCGGACGCCCAGCACTGGCGGAGTGCGGCAGCAGCACACTGGCAGCTCCTCCGGCGGGGGTTTTGCCGAGAGGCAGCTCCTTGAACTTCTGGGGCCGTCTCCTTGGGCGGCTGGCATCGGAGGCTGCGAAAGAGGAAGAGGCGAGGCGGCAAGGCCATCAACTAGTCTGCGGGCACCGGCGCCTTCGTCGCGTACTTTCGGTCCTGCCGCCTCGTCTTCCAGCTCCTTTCCGGCACTTTGTCATCACCCGGCCTACCCGTGGGCGGCCACGAGTGTTCTCTTGGTGCTTTCGCTGTTAAGTATCTCGCCTAAGCGCCCTTTGTCCTCTCGCCTCCTTGACCTGCCTCCACGAGGAGAGGGATAAGAAAGGGATCATGGGCACCTTATCTCTTTTTAATCTGTAAGCCTTGGGCCTTGTTAAATTTAAAGCATAATCCCGTTGTTCATGTTTTTCATTCCGTCACCGGACTGTACCTATGTGGGAAGTTTTTAATGAAAAGGGATGCTTGCGGGTTTTTTGTTGTGGGTAAATCCCGACAAGAACAAATCCTTGTTATTGGTTAGGATAAGCGTTTTTCGCCCGACAGCAGCCTTTTAGTCCCCACTCCACTCGACCATTCTCGCTCATGGCGGAGGCAGGGATGAAGTGGGCTTTAGGCCCTCGTTCTACCTCCTTGCACTGCGGCTACAATAAATCCGGACCAGAAATAATCCTTAGGTATAGGAAAAAGGGAGCACAACAGCCTAGAAATAAAAGCGAGGTTTCACATGCCCCGATCCTGTTCGAAATGCATGAGAGAGGATAAAAGACTTATCTGGATTTGCAGCCCCAGGCAATCTCATCTTGCAGCGGTTGGATCACAATGCTTGCAGCCCCGACAACTACTGGTTTGCGGGGTGGGGCCTTGATCCGTTTTCTTCCTTCCAAGTAGCTCGGCGAAGTGCTCATGTGCCTGCAGACAAAAGAGACGGAAGAAAAGCAGATGAGGCCTGCAGTCGACCTCTAAGCTGGGTTAGTGGCTACTAAGCACTATCAACCCCTAACCAAGGAAGAGACTCGACCTAGGCGCATGCTATGACTTAGAGGCGCCCGGTAACTTCATTTATTTATGCTCGAGGTCTGCGCTTTGGCTTTGTCGAAAGGTTTACATGCCTTGCGGCAAAACTTGTACAAAGGTGGCTTGCAGGGAGGCCCGACAAGCAGCGCCTTATGGGTAAAACTGCGAAGATGCTCGATGTTCAGGAGTTGCTCCTTTGGGGCGGCATCTTGATCTCAGCCGGAGCTGCGCCGGGCACGGTGACTCGTATTACCCGATAAGGGCCTTCCCCTTGGCGTCAACTTGTTGGTATTCTTGGCCAAGCTGAGCGGCGCCGAAGAACAAGGTTGCCTTCCTTAGAGCTTGGGCATGAAACTTGCGGCTATGGTAGCGGCGCAAGGCTTGCTTGCGGTAACTGCCTGCTCTCCTGGCCCGAAGATGATCTTCCTCAAGGAGCATCCGTCATCTTAGGCGCAACTGCTGTTGCACAAGCTCATCATAAGAGCACTCGAGGTGACCCATATATGAGTTCAGTGGGAGAGCGCTTACGCCCGTAGACCAGAGGCAAAAGGTTTACGGCTGGTGGCTCAATTGACGTCGTCGTGATCGACCAAGAACCGCCGACAATTCATCAATCCAGCGCCTTCCACTCTTGCGCAGCTTGTCAAAAGTCTTTGTCCTTAGGCCTCGCAACACTTCAGCATTCGCCCTCTCCGGCAGCGTTGCTCCATAGGTGTGCCACGGAAGCAAAACAGACCTTCTTTGCCGAGGTCTTGAATGTATTGCATGAAGGTGTGGCTCGTGAACTGCGTGCGT